>BLKR01003085.1:0-162262 GCA_011170035.1 Teleogryllus occipitalis | reverse complement strand
TGATCGGTCCTAGGGTTCGAGACACTACGGAAGCTGATTTTCGATTAGCTAAATACGTTGTTAGTTCGAAGTTAGGTCGAATTCAATACCGTCTGCAGGACAATCCTAGTGGCCGACTGCTATGATCGGTCCTAGGGTTCGAGACACTACGGAAGCTGATTTTCGATTAGCTAAATACGTTGTTAGTTCGAAGTTAGGTCGAATTCAATACCGTCTGCAGGACAATCCTAGTGGCCGACTGCTATGATCGGTAATTTTCTATAGTTTCTTCGGTCTATTCTACGCAAATGCCTGAGCAGTACCTTAACAAACGGGCTGAGTGTAGCCCTTCCTTTCTCATCCTTGTCCCCTCCTCTCCCTTTATGCACCCACATACATTTACATGAACTACGTACACTGCCACACATGTCGGGAGAGGAGTTGGAAGCTTATAACTTGAGCTGTCTGGGACGGGGTCCCGCTGGTGAAGATATATTGGACGGCAAAACTCCACAAGTCACCGTGCAGGGTGGCGCAGGATCTCATGTTCCATTGGGGACGAACACCGCCACCTTCTGTAATATACCATTCACTAACCTTATGAGACTAATGGGCACAGCAGTTGACGCGCCCAGAAACTGTAAATTTTCAATAATTGAATAGTACATTCTTGTAGAATATCATTGAAGTATTTCATGCACTTTCTTACTTTAAAATGTTTCGTAATTTTCTGTATTGTATACCGGTGCTGTGATTTAACCTGCTGTATTTTAAGAGCGAGCGTGCGTGCCTATTGCAGAGCAGGTGTTGCAGTTCTTGCGCGGAAGTGTCTTGCGCAACAACACGGATATGAGTGTCAGCTTGTGACGTAACACAATTAACATGCCGTGCAGTAGATACAGCTGCGGATGCACTTAGGAAGCGATAAATTTGCTCTCATGGAAGGATACTGTTAAGTTGAGCTTTGAGTGTGTAGTACTTCTTGCATATCACCACATATATCTAGAAACGTAAATAATCATATGCCTAAATGACATCTTTATGCTTAAGTGAGCAAATCAGGAAATTCTATTATATTATTCCTTTCCCGCTACCACTTACGCGGTCGAGAGAAAGTTATGTAATGCTGCGGAAAAAAGTGACTGCTTTTGCTGGGTCTCGGTAAGGAAAAAGTGTTGACTTAGATAAACACATTTAATGAAGTACTTCGTCAAATCTTCCTCTTTGATTTGTAATCAACACTTTTTTTATTTTCGTTCATAGTTACACCCGATGATTTACTGTGGTTACATCATTGTTTCCAGTTCTTTTGCTGATTTTGCAAAAAATACAATATCATCTTCCTCCCTCGGTGGCTTGTTGGTTAGCGTGCTCGCGTTCCACGGCGCAACCCTGGGTTCGATTCCCGCCGGAGTCAAATTATAACTGTGCGCTTTTCTTACCAATGCCGCAGTATCTGTTTCTGTGTGAGACGAGAAAGCCCACCTTAAGGTTACGAAGACCAGTATGTGTGGTGAAGGAATGTCTTCGTGCTAACCATACGAACCCCTTATCCCAATGCCTAGAGGCTGGATCACCGCTGGTCAGCCAATGCCTACTAGCAGGCTGTCGAACCAAAGAACATCTGCGAAACGCAGGTGTAATAACTTCTTTCCATTAATGCTGTCGCCAAATTTTCCTTTCCAGTCTAAATTAGGAAATATTTCTTCCAGTACAGAAGATTTGGCAGAAATGGGATTTCCTTGTCTAACTCCTCTTAATACTTTATCTCCGAGCTTTTCCGTTTTTAATTTTTGCTCAGCTATTTGCGTTCTGTATCTTCAGGATGTTAAGATGTTTGGTTTGAATTAATTGATATTTAAGTGTTTGTAGCTCCTAATTTTGTTTAACTGAATTAAATACCTTGTTGTAATCAATAAATCCAACGAATAACTTCAAATTAAATTCTTATACTTATTCAATAACTTTATTGAGAACGTGCAAGTGATCAGTTGTTGAGCATCCAGTCTGAAACCAGCTTGTTCGAGTGGTTAGTTTTCGTCTAAAGTTTTGTGTTGATCTATATATATATATATATATATATATATATATATATATATATATATATATATATATATATATATATATATTTGGAAAATCGTGAGGGAAGGTCAATAAAAGTCTGTTTTTCACAGTGCCAACATTTCGGCCATTCATTTGGCCTACTTCAGGGCTGTAGTTATATGCATATTAATTAACACATGTATTATAAATTTTATGTATAAATTTATAGAAATTTGTTGCTCCCGCAAACGGGAACAACAAATGCACCGGTGTATGCCATGCTCATTCGGTTCATCAGCGGTGTACATTATGTTTGTCAACAGTTTGTTTTCAAATCTGTCCTATACATCTAATCTTGAAGCCAACGATTTCATTCTCAATGGAATTCATCCCTGAATTTTAAATCTTCAATCTTACAAAACCGGCGCAGTTCTGGGTTTTTTAAATATATGAAATTTCGGAAATTACAAAAAGTTCACAATTTCTTCGGCGTCTTCTTACAACTTCATTATTGAAGATAGAGATTTTTCTTCATAATAAAATCAGTTCTTTAAAATCATATCTTTATATGAGAACGTATACACTTTTCTCAAGATAATAACAGTTTTTGCGTAATTTTGAGTGAAATATGAGCAACACTATTAAAGAATATCATAAATAAGATTTTGTCAAAAAAGGCTCCGATTTTCTTCTTTAAATTTTTGTAGGGTTAGCGCTAATTACATTTAAAAGATGGTGTAAACGCTACTTTGCTGTATTCTTTTGTTTTTTCCAATATTGCTAAATTTTTTAAAAAATGTCTCTCGCGCCATTAATATTTATATTACCGGCGTTTTGTATACATTATTTTATTTGTGAGTACAAGTGCTTCAATTGCTGTATTATAAAATTTCAGGAAATCTTAATATTTTTCTTTGAAGATGGACTCCAAATCCTCGAATATTTCAGAAACACTTGAACGAAAGTTTCTCGAAAGCTTCTCCAAATTTGTTAAAAACACTTCATAAGGTAATTTCTAAATGCACTGAATAAAATGACATTAACGCCATTTCATTTAATGTTTTTTACAAATGTAAAACGGTAATATTTACATTACGATTATTTACTTAACATCGCATTGGTGAACAAAAAGTGCTTCAAATGATTTCTGATGAAGTTTCTGGAAAACTCAAAATTTCTTTGTGAAAATGAACTCAAAACTGCGCATTTGTGGAAAAAAAATTTCATTGAAAATTTGCATATACGACTGTTTTACACTTCTGAAATATATTTCAAGACCTATTTTCATTCTACTATTGGCCGAAAAATGGAAAAAATGCAAAAACATTTCGCTGGGAAGAGGGTGGGACAAAACCGAAAACCTAGCTTGGACTAAAAATATTAGAAAACTAGTGAGAGAAGGCCTGTGTCATTAATGGGGTTTAATTATATCTAGATCACGTTTCGTTCAGCAATGTGACTGTCATCCTCGTTGTGCTGAGTAAGAACGAGTCGTGTAGTGACGTTCTGCAGACTCAGATGTGCCCAACATGAGCACATGAGGCTGCACACCGGCACAGCGATACGCCGCGGCCCCCACCCCATACCCTTTTATTGCTCCATTAAGATTCCAACAAAGCGTCGTTTCCTCGTCTATCAGCGATCGTCTGCTTCTGGCCTCCCAACCGGCGAGAGTTACCAATCGCTTCACGCTCAATGCACGATGCGTTTCGCCACGATTACAACTGTACCATCCGGAACCCTGCAAACTGGACATCCAGATGAATGTTATGCTCGGAAAAAATAGGTCGGAAAAAATTGCAAACGTATATCATATAACGCGCGCGCTTCCGTGAAATCAAGTAAAGGACCGGTTTTCGAGGGTGTCCATCCAGCTAATTCGGAGGACATTAATACAACAGCAATAGAATCTATGTGTATGTAATTAAATTCCAACGCGCGCATTAATTGCAAGAAAACTATGCAGCCTCAAGCCTGTGAGAGTTGTCCTCGGTTTTGTTAGATGCACAAGAAGTCTGGCAAATCCAAAAACAAAAAGCAAATATCTGATTCTGTTATACCGGCTTTTCTCATTCTGTGCCTACTGACTGAGTTATAGTCAGTACGTCACCGCTGACGACACCGGCGATGCCGTGCGACAGTAACGCTCCAAGGAAGTGGCCGCTTGCCATTAAATATTTGCTAGTCACTTGTATCGCTATGGAACAAAATCATTTTTATATTATTTGTACGTAAAGAATTGTTGGATGCTGTATGCATAAATGCACTACTATGTTATTGCAGTATTTGTGAGAGCTGTTTTTCTCAAAATATTTAATTTGTTGCGATGTTATTCGAGAGAATTTTATTGTTGTTCTTGAGCAGTATGCGTGCTACATTTTGAAAAACGGTTGTGTGTGATTTTGTGCCGCTGTTGCAGGCCACTATTATTTATTATTTTCATGGGACCGGATTGTGGGATTATCCCTAGCAGAGGAGCTGAGGACCGCACAAATCATAAATGGGATTCACGAACTGACGCAATCATTCATTCAAGTAATCATCAAGTAATATATCATAATCATAATCATTCAAGTAATTTTCTTGCCAAATATTCGTTGTTAATATGGAGACTCAACTTTATCCTCTGGAACGAAAATGCTTAATAGAACGGTCAAGCTCAACACTGAAGTCCCTGCAATGAGGACTCTAACTGCGAGATGAGGCTTCGGGCTCCCGTGGGCAAATATGCAATGGTACAGGACCGATATAGTCCTATTTGAAGTTCGGGGAATGCGGGGAGGCTCTTCGCTGGGTAAGCTCCCAAGGTAGCGATAGGTATCGTGAAAGGCCCTGGGAGGTCTTCTCGGGTTGGTAGCTGGGAAGAGGGTGAGACAGAACTATGAAGCTAACCCCAACTCAAAAGGGTACGAAACTCATTTTTCAAGACATTTTGTACAGTTTGGTAACACCAATAGATACAGCTTTCCATTGAATTCTGGTGCTTGGAGCCATTTTTTTCCAAAAACCTTTGAAATTTGCGTGTTTATAGGTTCTTTTACGAGTCAACCCATTGTTTTTAAAATTTCGCTCTTCATATTCTGAGTTCTTGTATATTTCCAATAGTGCCTTAATCGACGTATTGTTTTAATTATGTTAAATATAAACTTTCAAATTTCGTCTTTCTTTGATCTGTGCGAAATTGCATTAATTTTTGTGTGGTTTTTAAATTATTTTGTTAAAATATTTACACATGTCTTGCAGTTATCTGCAATACTAATTGTTTTAGTGACTATAACTCATTCTTTATGACGTTAAGACAAAGATTTTTAAATCTATTTGACGATGGTTAGCTGATATGTGATCGTCGATATCAGTTTTGGTCGGCACGTCAGAGGAAAAGAGACTTTTGGGAAGATACTGTGACTGGGTCATTGTCAGACTTTAAATTCGAAATTTATTAATTGTAAATACTAGATTTTTGGCAATCGTTTCTGTCAACTTCGTGTAGTATGTATTGTTTACACGTTTTTTATGAGGGTAGATAGTTGGCCTTGGTTGCGGTTATATTTTAAATTATAATTGTCTGAAAAAGTTTTCGATCTGAATGATCTATAATTTTGAACATTTGTGTTTAGCATTCGATACTTGATCATATATGTTAATGTTAATATATACATTTTAAAATGGGAATTTTTTTGTTCTAAGACGTGTTTTTTTTGGTTTGTTAGTGCATAGAATGGATTTAACAGGCATTTCTCACTATTCTTTCAAGGCCCTCGTTTGAGAGAGTGGAAAAAAGACAGTGGACCGAACCATAATCGGAACGCACCGGAATACTTCGTTTGCGAGTCTGTTTTCTGCAAATTCTGAACCGAAGACTTTCACATTCTATGGGAGAGTGCAGATGGGTTTCGGTTAAGCAAGCTATGATTTAACGTGACAGATGGCGCGCATCCCGTTTCAGAGAAGACAAAACACTAGTTCTTCTAAAAATTACTCTTATTAACATTGCTTATAACAGTTGGACTGAGCTTTTCCATTTCAAAGTAAATTGACTTGACATCAAAACTAAATTAAACAAAATATCTATAATTATAAAATCAAAATTTGAACACCACAAATATAATGAATATAAAAACTTAATTTAACAGTTACATTCTCATTCTAGGAAACTTTGGTCCTCAGTCAAAAGAATTTGCAATGAAGAAACTTCAATTCCTATTCTTAAGCATAATTCGATTACAGCCCAAAACAATTATGATAAATCTCAATTACTTGGACATCATTTACAAGAATCTTTTACTCCTAACTCTGTCACAAACTTATCATTTCATAATCATGTTAATTTTCTCTCTCTTCCTAACATTAATGTTCCTCAAAATAAATATTTTATTTTTCCTTCTGAAATTGTTTCAATCATTAAAAAACGTAAACACATAAATCGCCTGGAATTGACTTAATTAATGACCAAACAATCAAATCGTTTGGTAATAGAACAATTGCCGCTTTTACGTCCCTTTTAAATTCATCCTTAAGAGTTAATTACTTTTCATCTTAACTGGAAAATAGCCATTATACTTCCCATTTACAAACCCCAAAACGACCCTAGAAATCCCACGAACTATCGATCAATTAGTTTACTCTTATCTTCTTCTTCTTCTTCTTCTTCAAGCATTAGAACTTTCGTTCCGCTGCGTCTCATTATTGGTCCATCCATCTTCTCTTCGGTCTTCCTATGTTCCTTTTTCCTCTTGGCTTGTATTTCAGAATCTGTTTTGGCATTCGCGTGTTTTCCATTCTGTCTATGTGGTCTCTCCATGCTTTCCTATATTCGTCAATTTTTTCATTTAAATTATAAATTCCTAGGTAGTTGCGTATCTCTTCATTACGAATCCTGTCTTTCCTTGTGACACCAATACAACCTCTTAAAAACTTCATTTCGGGGAGTCTGAATCCTGCTTCTAATTTTTGTGTCCATAGTCCAAATTTCACATCCATATAGCCCACAAGGAACTGCTAAGGTTTTATAAAATTTCATGAGTGTATCATTCCTGACTTTACTTTTCAGTGTCCTCCTAATAGTTCCACACATTCTGTTAAATTTTTCGATTTTCTTATCAGCATCTATTTCTCCTTTGAAAGACAGATCACTTGAATGAACTTACTTGTTCGATGTTTTGGTTGTTAACCACTAACTTGCATCTAACTGGATATTTCCCTTGGAATGCCATTGACTTAATTTTTTGAACAGACATCTCTAAATTGTATTCTCTTACAATTAGCTGAAGTTCATACAGAGCTCTTTGTAGAGTGTCTTCATAATCAGATATCAAAACTTGATCATCCGCAAACAGAAGTGTCATTATAAAATTGTTACTATTAAAATTATCCGTAAGATTTAAAAACTTCATCTTCTGCTTCCATATTCTGATTGCATCGCCAAGATAAAAATTAAAAAGTGTGGGCGACCTACAGCACCCTTGTCTCACTCCTTTGTTTATTAATTCTTTGAGGATTTTACCTGATTTTCTTCTTACATTAAAATGGATATCTTTGTACATGTTTCGAATAACTTCAATTAGTTGTTTTGGTATGCCTCTTCTCCATAATTGACCATAAATTTCCCCTCAGAACGTTATCAAAAGCTTTTACATAATCTACGAAGACCATACATGTTTGTAGATTGAACTCTCGTCTCTTTTCTATTAATAGCTTTAACACAAACATATTATCAGTACACGATCTCCCTTTTCTGAATCCCGTTTGTTCTTCTAGAGTTATTGCTTCCATGATGTTCTTTAATCTATTATTAATTATTTTACCATACACTTTGTAAGTTGTATTCAGCAGACTTATACCTCTATAGTTCTCGCATACTGTTCGTAATCCTTTTTTAAATATAGGGATAACTAGAGCTGTCTTCCATTCCGTTGGTATTATGCTGTGTGTCCAGCAATTGTTAAATAGACCTAACAGTTTAGATTTTGCTTCTGCTGGAAGTTTACTCTCATTTCTTTCTAAAATCTTTGAAACTCTTATTTTACATAGACTAACACGCTTCGTAACATCTAGTAACATAATTCCTCCTACTCAATGTGGATTTACCTACAAACATGCAACAACTCATCAACTTTTAAGATCAACAACAAAAATTGAACATTCTTTCAATGTAAAACATACTATTGTAATTCTCTTACACATTGAAAAGGCATTTGACAAAGTTTGGCATAATGGTCTCATTTATAAAGTACATCAAATTGGACAATCCAACATACATTTTTAGAATCCAAAGTTTTGTAAGTAATCGTAAATTCTGAGTTAAAATTAATCATATCTTTTCACAATTATTTCCAATATCTGCCAATGTGCCTCAAGGATCCTGTTTCTCTCCCCTTCTTTTTAATATCTATCTTTACGACATTCCCACTTTCATCTACTCAGATTTAGTCCTCTTTCCTGACGATAGGGCTCTCTTCATCAGTCATAAAAATATATCAACTGCCAGGAATAGATTAGAATCCGACCTTCTACTTTATATATCTTGGGATACAAATTGGCAAATAAAAATTAATATGACAAAATGTCAAGCCAAACTTTTTACACTTTTCAAACCTATCATTCCATCTGAATTATTATTATACAATCAAAACATACCATGGCTATCCTCTAAATCACCAATCAAATACCTTGATTTCTTCTTAGATACGAAGCTTACATGGAATATACTCATTAAAAATATTATTCGTAAAACTTACATAAAAGTACATAATACATACACTCTATTATTAACTATAAATCTCCTCTACATATTCATACTGCCAAGCTAATATATATTACAATCATTCCTCCCACGCTAATGTATGCCTGCCCCATGTGGTCCAATGCGACCAAATCTCACATTAACAAAATTCAGATACTCCAGAATAAATTCATTCATAAAATTCTTCATGCTTCATGGTACTTCATTCCTAACCCACAATTACACAATGAACTAGAAATTGAAGTTATTCACACTTTAATAAATTATCACAGTCAGAAATTCATCAACTCCTTAGACGATTTGCTACAAACACACTTTTAATCTAGGCTAATCATATCAATTTCCCCGAAGAATACTTTCAAAATTTCCGAAAGATAAATTTCATTCCCCATAAACTACATTATATTTATTAACCTCCTCCCTCATTCGAAAAAAATTAATATCTAATTACCATTTTTATCCTAATAGAATTTATATTTTTAACATAACATTATCAATAATCCCTTCTTCAGGTTCCCTGTGAGGTCCAAATCAACAGTCATGTCAATTTGTAATGTGAAAACTCTGAAAGACATTCTTGTCGAACAGGCAGAAATAAATTTACAAAAAGCAAATTGACAATACATTTTTGCTCCTGTGTGATAGAAAACGTATTTGCACCAGCAAGTAAACTAGATATTTGGTTTTATAAAATCGCTCACCTATTTCTCCTATTCTTTAATACTTATATGTATAACTGTAGTCTACATTACCAAGTTCTAGTGCGCACAGGAATTGAAAGAAACTATGCAGCTTCTGGCCCTATGAGAGCTCTCTGTGGTTTCGTTAGATACACCAGAATTCGGGAAAAATACAAAAATATCTTCTTTACTAATTTCCAACGCTTACAGGAAATGAAAAAAATACTCAGCCTCCGGCCATGTTAAAGATATCCAAGAACTAAAAAAAAATAATAAAAAAAAGAATGAAACAGAATACAAGTCGATTGACGAAATTTATCAGTGGTCGACTGTTTCCACAGAACAGTGTAATGTTTAATTTCAAAGAGAATTTTTATTTTATTTATAAATGGAAAACAAATGCACATCACCATAAATTACACACTAGTTATTTATGTATCAAGGGCGTTAAGTAGATGTTTTTGCCCCGAGGGCGATTTTCAAACCCGAGGGCCTCTGGCCCGTTGGGAAGTAGTCTTCCAACCCCTCTGGCCCGAGGGGTTGGAAGTCGTCTGAGGGGCAAAAACATCTAGTAACGCCCGTGGTGCATTCAAAACTTTATGGTTCACTAATTCGTTGCTGAATCAATAGAGAATTCTATACATTTTATAATTTTTCTTCCATATAAAGTGAAAAGATGCATTGTAATCTTCATTTGTCAATATGACGACAGGTAAATAAAACAGAGAGTGTATCTAATTACTACTGCATAATCGTTGTTGGACTGATTTTTTCGTACAAAATGAAAGAATATTGCGTTTTCTGCAGAAATTCTCGCGAAAGCTAACAAAGCTACGGGCAGTGGTTTCCAGTAAAATCTCGAGAAATATAGAAAATGATAATGTTGTATTTGAGAGTTATATGGAAAATAACAGTGTAAGTTGTTCTGATGAAACAGTATTTTTAGGTTATTTGCCTCTATTGCCAAAAGTTATTTAGAATATTTCACAACATCAAAAAATAACATTTCGAGGATGTTAGCCAATACGTCTTATACATCTTATTCCTACTAGTAGTACTACTACTCAACACTCATATATGTCTCTAAAAAAATATTATACGTAACAGTGAAATATGAGTGACTAATGGTAATTATAAATTCACGGGAACATTCAGAACTTGCAATTTTCATATCAAGAAAAATAAGGTGTATAACAAGTATAGAAGATATTTGTTTACTGATGGACATCTGAGATGGCAGAAGTGTAAATGAATGTTTACATGGCATTGGCCACTCTGCATATGACTGAAACAGTCATTATTATTATTATTATTATTATTATTATTATTATTATTATTATTATTATTATTATTATTATTATTATTATTATTATTATTATTATTATTATTATTATTATTATTATCATCTCCTATATTACTTCAGTAGTATACATAGCATTTGCGGCTCTCACACGCAACCAATCTTTATAAATGAGGTCTCTAAAGAAAGATAATTTCACGGAGACGTCACGAATTGCACTTTGGCTTAGAAAATATGAAGGATTTGTTTAAAAAACGCATCTAAATATTCACGTCAAATGCAACCCGCAACACTCTGCCGCATTTTTAACACGTATTGTTAAATAACTCCTAAACGAAGTATTTTAGGGCCTTAAGAACTAAAATTTTGAAGGCTTCAAATAATCGCTTCTCAAATCGTAATCTACAGGATGAGATCTTCCAGAACATCCTACGTTCGACATCGAACATTCGGCGCTTCTCGCTTCCACCCCACCCGTTCAGAATTTGTAAAACCTGCAACTGTATGTGAAATTAAACTAATTATTTGATATTCTACGCGATTGAATTACTCGGGTGTACCTCTCAGATCGGTAACAACGTTAATTAGTACTATCTGAATGTGGCGTCGCCAACGCTGTAAACCGTTTTAAAATATTTTCATGTGTTGTTCTTTTCTTTCATACTTCATTTCTTTCACGCGTAGTTTCGTTCACATATGTTCTTACAGTGGCATTGAACTTACCAATGAATCGTATTAGTTGATAATTTATACTCCCATTCAAAAATTTCTAATATCGAATTGTATTGGATATTACCTCCATACGGAATATGAACTGGTAATATTGATATTTCAAAGTTATAATCACTGTAAACAATACTTGAAGGAATAGTTGAATGATAGGAATGATGCGAATAGTTGGTTTAGTACAGCTTCAGTTTTTTACGATTTTTGCTGCGTTTTTGCACAATAGTGCACAAAGATCACCAGTAAACTGATCTTCTGGGTTATTCTCCTAATATAGGATCATTCTCAATTAGTTCCGAAAATTCTGCCGTAAAATCTTGTACTACTATATTTGATCCTTCCCCAAATTTGGTTAACATTTTCATATTTTTCTCCCATAAGTTATGAAGATATTAAACTTAGTCTAATTTGTGTTTACTTCCACTTGTGCAATTGCTCCATTAATCGTTTAGTATACGAATATATATCGTCGTGGTAACCGCAATAGGGCGAATGCCAAATCTACCGAAGTTTTACAAGAAGTTTTACCGAAGTTAAACAACCCTTTTCCATTAGCAAAATCGTTCATAATATGGCATATTATGGCACGAATAATTACGACATCGCTATTTCTGCACGAAATATGAGTCATCACTGACATAATAGTCACAGCCCACATTTATCATCAGTTATGGAGTATAAAGAAGGCAGTGGTACCATGTAAATAGATTCTGTGTTCGCAGTAAGATCAAATACATTGTGAAAAAACTTGCACTTTTAAAATCTAATTAACTTATTTCTACTTTAAAATTACATGTTGCTCTTATTAGGTAATATTTAACAATAATAAAAAAAGAACATCTAATTAGTTTTTATGAATATGAATATGAATATTAATAGTACAGTTGGATAAATTTGTCAAAGACACTTCAGAAGATGTATTTAATTCCAAAGTGCTTATGTTTTCTTTAGTTTCTGCACTAATCAATATCTTGTTGCAATGTAAAATTTATTATTCATTGATTCTTCAATGTAAGATTCAGCTACAATTGATAATCGTCACCCTCCGTGACATGTAAGTGCAGAAATATCACCACCATTATTGGCGAAAAACGTCGCGGATATCCTCTTAAACGAACACATTTACACAATGCCTTTAATTCTGAATATGTGCACCATAAGGTAGACGCTTTACACGCTGTGGACTTAATGTTGAAATAATAATGCACCATAACTACCATTTTTATTCTAGCATGTGCATTGTAGTAACTTAACCAACCTACTCCGACAGATAAGAACAGACTCGCATACCACAGAACAGACTCGCAGACTACAGACTCGCATACCAAATTTGCATATTTTTCATCCATTCAACATTCATTTTCTGCTTTTGCAGCTTCTTCCAAAATTCCTTCTGGAAAAGAATCCATAAAGTTTGAAACGTAACTTTCAACCTAATTGCCATTTGTAAACAAATTAGTTGTTTAGGTAGCCCTAATGACGTCATAACATGAATCCGAGGTTACAACTTAACATTAAAATTGACTTCGCTTCCTTAAATTTTTATAGTACTGTTGTACAAAAAAAAAATAGCGTATGCAACTCATTTATAATGTTACTTTTTTGCACTCATAAGAAATTATTATCGAACTCACTCCTAACGTTGTTCGTTCGGTAATGTCTTCTTATTCGTTGCCAACGTAGTGAAAGACAAGTATGGCGTATTGAGCGAAAAATACCTTTGGGTACTGGAGCTTAATCAACGCCACCTACATAGATCTATTTAAATGGTATTGGTTTAATTCTCCATCTATCTACTAAAATCTCAGTGCTAAAACACGTAAAAGCACATTTTTGGAAATTTCTTTGAATATTCTGGTCGGATCCGAAAACAAATTATCACTTCCCCATCAGGAGACCGAGACGTGTTGGATGACACCTCATGTGTCTCGATTGGTGCACGGTGCAAGTGGACTAGCCGTGAGTGAAGCCACCGCACACCCGCACATCCGAGGAGGTTCTTAAATACTATATAGGGATTGACAAAGGTATATTGTATCGCTATCAATTACAAGGAGACATATGGGACAAGTGAGGAGGATAGGATGGTCTTGAACAATGAGATATATTACGGGCTTAATATGGAAATGGAAAAATAGGGAAGAGGGTGGGCTTCTTCTTCTTCTTCTTCTTCTTCTTCTTCTTCTTATTATTATTATTATTCGATTAGACATTATAATTTTGATATCATTCAGAAGTAATGAAAAGTAAAACATTCCAAGGACAACTTCAATGTGGTAAGAAACTTGAGTTAATGCCGAGTTGATGGTTAAATGTCTCAATACACATTATGAAGGTAGAAATATGGATCGTTCGTTTTCGATGAAGATCATTACTGTTAAACGCTTTATCACCACATCAAATTTTATTCGAGTGATACCACAGTATCCTTACTTCAGCGAATCAGTAAACGAGATTATACATTGGGCTGAAAACTTTCGAATTTAGAGACAGAATCATCTAAATGGACGTTCAATTAGGAAGAAATATTTAATTTTTGTCATATTTGAACTGTCAATTGCAAAATACTAGAGTATTTTGAAGACTTTTGGTTAATGATACGTAAATCACACTTCGTATGTGTTCACTGTTTTACGAGTAGTGAAAGTGTAAATTTATAGAAGGTTTTGTGTGACTAAATACATTTCTTCACGAACATGTACAAAATAAAAAAGCTTATAAAAATTTGCATTAAAATCCCTTGTACAAGGACGCTACACATTTCATTTCACCTGTCCTTGACGATTATTGTGGTGCACAGCCCAACCAAAAATGTTGCGAAACAAAATAATACAACCGGCTAGATTATAGCGTAAAATGCGAAAAGTAAGATCATTAAGAAATAACTTAAATGACGAATTCAAGCCGTAAAGTGGTAGAATCAAATCAGTAAGTGTAATAAACATATTAACTTCAGCCGTTCGATATTCCCTACGAGTTGTAAGCGTAACATAAACAGTGCTAACAGCATATTATACAGTTAATTTGTTTTCTAAAAAACCAGACGTACGTAACCGTATAATTGAAATTATGCAGAAAAATTATATTAATTTTACTATCACTGTAATAAAAAACCGGAAAATAATTATTTTAAAAAAATGTCTATATGGCCAAAAATCCACAAGACCCATTGACATTTATCCAGATCTCAAACTGTTGTGACTTATTATACATTACAGGATACACGTTTGGTTTGTCGAAGTGTAAAAATGATAGCGTGTAAATGTAATCGAAATAAAATACTCGGACTTACATACAAAACACAATGGTTGATTTCCTACGTTTATGTGTGGAAGCACTACAAGCAAATGCCGTACAATTATTCACCAAATCAAAGGAGCCTTTCAGAGGAATTTTTATTATGACTCCTTAGGCAATGAAGTGAGAACTTGCATCAACATGAAGCACAAGCATTGTTTTAAAAGACGCGATTGATAACGTTGCGTCGCACGCTCGGAAGATCTCTTGTATGCATGCCCCTTTCTACTGTACAGGAAATTCCTCGTACGGCGACTGCGGAGACATGAACGACTCTCACAGCGTGAATGAAACTCCAAGAGGTGTGTGCCCATTGTCTCTCTGCAAGTAACAGTTCCCACCAGTTTGCGTTGACACATGTGGAACCATATTTGTTTTTATTTGCAATGAACAGGGTATTCTGTCGACTACTGCTGTCTTTACAAAAACAATACGGTATTCATTTACCGTATTCAACCGGAAGGCACTGAAATGTTTTATCATGTTATTTACTACTTCTGGTACAGCGTTACAGACCATCTTCGAAGTCCAATTTCTTTGACAACTTTTATGACTATGTATAATGAATGTTCCAATTATAATGATTTGAGGGCAAATTAAGGGTCTCAGTCGCTCCATGAATGTTTAGAGACTTTGTTCATGCATTACTTAAACACTATAAATTACCGTATTTTATAAGCCCTACAACTGAGGATCTTTTACCTAGTAAAACGGCATTAATGTAAAACAATCCTTTTTCTACTGCTCGTACGACAGCTCTGAATTCAAATTCGGATTCAGGTCTTAACCGCGAGCTCGCAATGCCAGCCCTCCAAGGCGAGAAAGGGAACAAGGAAGAGGAAAAAAAGATCACGCGCGGTGCATGACAGTTTGTTAGAGTATCGCTTCGGCATTTACCTGCTATTGACAGAAAAAACGCGTAAAACTACCGATCAGAGTAGCCGGTCGCTAGAATTTTCGTGACCAGACAGGGATTGAACTCGATTCAGCTGTGTATCGAAAATTCATCACCGGTGGAAACGACATCTAGGACATCCCGTTCAACGACGCTGCGGAGGAAACTGTTGCTGTTGAGATATCCCAGTTGAATCCTTCAGGAAAAGGGTGGAAGAAATCAGCAAGGAGCAGTAGTAGAATCATTCGACCCACCTACTTTTGTGTGACAAATTTAGGCGGACATTTCGATGACTCCCACGATACACACTCGCGTCACCTGTTCTCTTTTCTTTACTAGGCATTAGAAGCAATCGCCAAACTTTCGCATTGTATCGAAGAAAAGTCGTCACGGAGACTGTAGCTTGTGAAAGGCACTCGCTTAAATAAACTATTTTCTCTATAGTGGAGAAAATCCTTCATCAAAAATCTGAATATTCCTCGCCACCTATGAACAACCTCGCCATCTACGAATATTCACTTAAGGACTCGCAACTATCCAAGCTAATGCAACCTTAGAAACTAGTGCTGCTACAATAGCATACACCTTACAGATTATTGGTGAAGATTACATAATATTCTAATGATAGAATTTCTGTCCTAATAACACTTCTCAGATATGTGAACATGTAACAAACCCCGGCATATGAGGTACGAACCTGTAATTACGTCAGCAGTCAGGAATAGACTCCATTTTATACCAATCCACAAAAAAAAAAGGAAACTCTAACAATATTCCCAACATGTTACACTGACAAGTACATTTAATATCACACAAACTTACTTTTATAATTTCGAAAAGAGGTCCCAAGTTGTGAATCAAACTTATTTTAAAGAGCTGAAACGTCATCCAAAATATTGCAAAATGAATGCATGAAAATTCGTTTACAAATCTATCTTCTTTGATCATTTTAATATTATATTTGGAACACATTCGACATGTTGCTGTACGAAAAATGAACAAGTAAATACATCAATATAAATTCAACAATCAAACCTACGTAAAGCGCCAAACATAGCGGCTTAACACTGATATTACATTTTCACACATAGCAAATTTTCATTCATAAGCAATGAAGTTCTGTCGCAGCATTGCCATTTAGTAATATTAAGACTGGCAAGCTGTTCATATCGTGATATGAACTCGACCATGGTCACAATTATAAGTCGCAATTACGGGAATGCTACTAATATTTAAAAAATGACAAATCAATTATTTGAAGATCTAAAAATACTTTTTATTGACAAATAATCTAATTTCAACATTAAAAGTGTATGAAAGGTTCGATAAAAATTGAATTGATGTAATTAAAAATTTTCCTGGTTCAATTAAAATAAATCCTATGTCATTATTAAGCAAATTACGACATGTGGAAGAAAGAAAAATTCACTTTTACGGTGTTGGGGGTCTACAAAACGACTTTTTATGTCGAGAAATCATATAAAGATGTAATCATTTTAGGTGGCAGAAACACCAGCGTGTTCCTCGTAATATTAGCAATAAATCATTCATTTACTACTTTGGCCTTAAAAGCATAGATTTTCATTATACAGTTTTCTTTGTTATTTTACAATATCATCACAGCCAATATGTCACTGGAACTAATGTGAGCATTTTCAAGACTCGATGCGCGTTGTAAACCCGGGAGGTCATTAGCGTCATTTGTGAAGAGATAGTGGATTGCACTTCAGATGGCCTGCTTGTAAGCTAAGATGGCGACGGTGGAAAATCGGCCGCGATCACATGGCAGCGCATTGCATCCCGATTCGGATAGTTTACAAATTTGCTAATTTGTAACCGCAAAAGGAAGAGTTTTTCTTCTGCAATGTTTAACACTATTCCCAGATATTAAACTCACTATAAGCAAACCCTACTGGACGTTACAGAAGAAGATACATTTTCAAGAAACAGCCGTGCAATGACGGAGCGTTTCTGAACAAAATGATATTAGAATCATTGGAGATGGTAATGTACTTTTTATCTCCTAATGTGACTCATCCTTCAAATACTTTCTTTCAGGTACATCGTTTGAAATAACAGGAGTAACTTTTTTCTCTAATTTCCTCATCGAAATCTTTTCTTCCAAAGTAATCCGTAGTGGCCGTCAATCTACCTCCCTACTATCGAGAACAGTATAAATACTTCGTTGCTCCCTACAAACGGCTCTCATTTATGTCCTAATCGGTAAAAAGAAAAAAAAAGTTCTGACTTCTTTTGGATGTTATTGATCCTTGCGTAATGTAAGAATACTAATTACATGGAAGAAAATACATCAGTTATTAATAGCTCAATTTTCCACATCGAATCTGCTCACTTGGCGATAAGAAAACATCAGAAACAGCTGGAAGCATCTTCAGCACCTCTTGTGAAGTAAAAACGCACGTAATTGTGACCTTGAGGATCAGCCAGCAAGGCTCAAGCACGGATGGTCACCGTGCAGTTGGAAAGGACCTGCTAGGAAAATGAATTGCGCTCAGAAATAACATGCAGACCCAGACTTTAACCGCGTGCATAATAAGATAATTGTTGAGTAACAAAAGGAAAAGTCGAACTGTTCTAAAAGTAATAATTCATGGGAATTCAATTTCCTGCTTGTCTCTCATTTTTTATTTCTTAGGGCTCGTTAGCTGAGGTACTCCCCCCCCCCCGGGGGGGGGGCTCTTGCGCATGTTATCCGACTTCAGCCAATGTGCTTCAGATACCAGTTTGCGTCACAATATTAGCGGAAATTTTAAATCCGGCCAGATACCACAATTATCACATCGTTACAAGATATTGAAATAGATTATGAAGCATTTCTTTTAAATATTGCATCTTGTAGACCTTCATCGCGTTATTTTTGGTTGGTTACCGCGAAAATTGTCATTGTGTACCACATTCAAAATGTTTCTCAACACTACTCGTTCTCTATGCAACATGGCGGCCAGCGTCTGGACTGGCTTTTTAAACGAAGTGCCTGTGCTCTGGTCACGTGGTTTGTGAGGCAAATTGATTGTGCACAGAACGAGCAGAAATCGGTGCCCCAGAGGAACTCACCCAAGTATTGCCACTAAATATTGTACTATTGAAATAGTAAATGAGAGATTAATAGCTTACAATAAATCGACTGTTACGATGGCGTTAGCATATTGAACATTTCATTGCGTTCTGATTACAATAGCTTACAATAAATCGATGTACAATAAATGATAGCTTACAATAAATCGACTCTTACGATGGCGTTAGCATACTAAACATTTCATTGCGTTCTGATTTTTCATAAGGCCACTATACTATACTACTATACTTTGACCCAGAGTGAACAAGCTAGTATATTGGCTAGCAAAACATGATTTTTCCTTTGGTACTAAAGCAATAGCTCCCGTACAGTAAGTATTGAATTTCAACCGAGAGTTTGCATTTCACGCAGATCAAAGAATACTACATATGTATCACGCAGATCAAAGAATACTAAATCATGTATTGGCACGGTTTGCGTTAAATGCAATACGATTTACGGAACATTGTGTTGCACAGGTCTCAAGAGTATTACTTGCATATTAAACCTTAGACTGTTTGGGGTCTTTTTTGACCCCAGAGACAAATATAATATTTCGCAACATTCTAGAAAGAATTCACATGAACTTCTTTTAGATATGCTATTTACGTTCAGTTTTACATATGTTGTAATCTTTTCAGTTTTAAGTTTGTTTCTTTGTTGGAAATAATTTGATTTTTATACGGCTGGAGTAAAAAATGCCACATTTGACATCTGAATTACAAGAAAAAATTTAAAAACGTGTTTTCAGTGTGTGAATTGTGTGAAATTTCGGTTTTGTAATATTATGATGCTGTTTATGAGTGACAATTTGATGTATTTGTCTATTACGATTTGGTACCCCGGTTTCAAACATTCTCGTGATAGTAAGATAGACACCTATGTATAGTAATGAGAATATTCTATAATGTTTTCCTGGAAATAACATTATTGTTTTTATTTAGCACAATTTGCTAGCACTATACACAATAACAATATACTTATTTTCCACAATATACTATCAAAAAAGACCCCAACAGAGTCATGGTAAGTATTTGAGAAACAGATTCGAATGGTTAAAGGCGGTGGCTGAAAACCCGAACATCATCGCGTTCCTCCATTACGCTCAACGCAGCTAATCAGTAAGGTAAATGGCCGCAAGTGTTGGGATAAGTATTCAACAAACTCAAAATATACGAATCAAACGCGGAAGACAAGTGTCGGGATCTTCTATCACGGCTCCACATATCGATCATGACCGTGATATCCTCCAATTAATTTCATGACGGAATAGGGCCGTAAATGATTGGATGAAAGGCTCCTTCTTTAATCAGTCTCCAATTCCATCTTCAGGGTAGAGTGATTGACACTCCAGTATTGTCCATTCTCCGTCAAATTTACACTCGGTAGACTGTACGAGTAATTCACGAATGCCAGGCAGTAAGACACGACTGCAAATCAAAGACATAATTCGTGGTGCTCTAAGAGCACATACTTTCTCGCCTAATTTTCAACGGCTACGTAATATCATAATACCAAATGATTCTGAAAAAGTGTTTCCAACCAGCCACGACGCTGGAATTCACGACGTAGAGATTCGAACTCAGGCCCCTAGAGTTAGCATGCCATTCACATTACCCTACCCCACTACAATTACCTGTACTCTACCAAACAGGTGCTCTATACCACCAGTCCAACACATATACTCAACCTTCGACGCTTTGAAAAAAGTTGAACATTTCTATTTACTATTTTCAAAAATTCAAAGATTTTCATTTACATTATTTCAAGATCTACTTTACAAGAACAGATTTCATTACGAAAAAATCTCAATCATCCATGTAGTAGTTTTGTACGTTGTTACTCGTTCACTTTACATTTGAAGACGGAGAGCTGCGATCTGTTTACATTAGTTTGTAAGTATCTAGTTTGTAAGCTAGGCCATAAGTTAGCTATGTAAATAGAATTTAAGAATAAATATTACTATATATGAATGAGACTCGCACGTCTACATTAGATACTGAACGATTAGTTACGATACATATGGCGGTGAGCGGGATACAGGCCCGCTCATTGTAGGCTACAGCCAATGAAATTTCGTTCTAAAATTGAAAAAAATAATGCTTTGAATGCTATGTGTAAAACAGTATTCACGTTCCGGATATTTCAAGAGGAATTCAAACAAAGAAAATGAACAAATATAGAGTTTTATGGCTTCTGTGCACCTATATAATACGTCAAGAAAAGACAGTTGTTGATAGTTTATCAGTGGTGAAGCTAGAGTCATGGATTTGGGCATTCAGAAAATCTTATATGGGCACTCTTCAAATAATTCCGATCCTGAAAGATCATTCATGGTCGTGTTGCCTTTAACGCGGATTTCAATAGTCTCTTCATATCTAACACGGTATACTATCTCTACTATTTCAATCTCTACGGCATTTCACTTGCCTCATAATTCCACATTGTTGAGCTAAAACTGCATTTTGATATTCTCAACCGCTTGGAAGTTATGAGGGTGGCCCATACTCGGTGAGACAATCTCTATAAAACTAAATCTTTAGTATCATTACTTGTTTCTTAAAGAAAACATGAACAATCAACTCACTCTACTCTCCCACAACGTGG
Organism: Teleogryllus occipitalis; assembly: GCA_011170035.1. Classification (NCBI taxonomy): domain Eukaryota; kingdom Metazoa; phylum Arthropoda; class Insecta; order Orthoptera; family Gryllidae; genus Teleogryllus; species Teleogryllus occipitalis. The sequence continues at coordinate 140,917 of BLKR01003085.1, read as the reverse complement.
TGATGAGGTGAATTTGCCTGGCCGGGGCGTGGATAACCATCGCGGTACAACTTTACGCATGCTGAGGTCCAGCTAAGAGCCTAGGCTCTCTGCGCAGTGAGTGCGAGTGAGGAGATACCGCGCCTAAAGAGCGCCCTGTTGTGCGCATGAGGGAAGAGCCAGCCGTTGTCATCCACTGGCAGGCTCCTCCCCCAGCCAGCATGGCCCTGCTGATTATCTCGCGCGGAGGCGGGAAGGAATCGAAAACATTTAATTTTTTTAACGATTCAGTAGAAGATATTAAATAAATGGTGCGCACGCACGCACACACGCGCACATGCACACACACACACATATATATATATATATATATATATATATATATATATATATATATATATATATATATATATATATATATATATAATTTGGGTATTCCAAGGCTCTCAGATTACCCCACAGCTTCGCCACTGCAGTTTATAAGAAACTAAAGAACACAAAAATCCGTGAAAGTATGATTGCTGAAAAAGAAATATACCCCCGGTTCTGCATCAATTGAATTTGAGGCGAAAAATATTGAAGTTCGCAGACTATGGGAAATCATTTCATACTTGCGTAATCGAGCGTAAACGCAAACCGCAACCTTACGTAGCAACACATTTTACCTGCCTTCGTAAATCGTAAACGATGCGTTCTAGGGCCTTAAAACCAGAATTCCGAGTCCCAATAAGCGACATGAGTTAATGGGTCGCTCCCGAGCCGCAATAATGCTAACGCACGAGAATTGTAGGAAAAGGAAACAAATAAGTATCGGATGATTACTAAAAAGGTTTTAAAAAGCTACTAATTTCAGAAGACAGCTGGTATTGAGCATTACGACATGCTGATTTCGAAGAACGTCGCGATATACCTCGATACCGCGATATACCTTTGCGATATACCGCGTTAACTTGGAAAATAACAATGTCCGTCGGCAAGAACGATGTAAGTCGTTTGAAAGTTGTATAACCACAATATTGGTTTCGTATCAATCGACTATGAAAATATACTACTAACTTCCACTACTAAAAGATCCCGGAATATTTAATTATTCATTTAATAAGTATTCGATAGCCAATTTTCCATTATTAGATTTTGGTCACGTTCATGACGTCACTTCAGTAGAATTTCCATGTTCGTAGCGATTATTGGGTTTCAAAGCAACCAGTTTTTGTTGTTCGTGCATGCTTGTTTGTCGTATTTGATAATGCCGGCTACAGAGCAACGTTGTAACATAGTTTTCTGTTTCATTACACAAATATCCGTCAGAGACGTTTACGAATGCTCGAAGAAGCGTATGGAGATGCAACAATAAAAAACACTTATATCTCTGACATAAAGGTTTCTATGAAGGTAGCGGAAATGCTTCGCGGAGTAGCCTGCCAACAACTGCGACAAATGACGCAAACACTGAGCTAGTACGCATTGTTGAGAGGAGTGACTGAAGAAAGAGTGTTGAGCAAATATTGGAAGAGGTCGGAATTTCAGTTCAGAAGAAGTGTTCACACAATTCTTCACAAACTTTTGAACACGCATTACATATCGCAAAAGTTGGTTCCAAAATTTTCTATCCTGAAAACCAAGAAACAAGATTGATTCTCGCTGGTGATCTGATCAGTATTTCTGATCAAAATAATTTTGTGAACAACTGCTGGAATTGAAACTTGGTGCTATTTGTACGACCCGCTGCCTAAACGACAGTCATACGAGTAGAAATCCAAAAAATCTTCTAGGAAACAAAAATTTCCTAAGGACACTAGCAGAGGCAAAGGTATGCTGAAGGATTCCTTTGACGCACATGGTCTCGTCCGCAATGAGTTTATTCCAGAAGGTCGTATTGTAACAAAACAACAGTATGCGGAAATCCTTAACGCCTCAGGGAAGCTGGAAAAAGAAAACGTCCGGAAAAGTGGGCACAAAACTCTGGTTTCGTTTGCACGATATCTCACCAACACATCGATCAGTATTGGTAAAATACTGCCTTGCCAGGCACAACGTTACTGCATTGGAACATCCTCCATACTTCTCCGATCTGTCACCACCTGTTTCTCTTTGAAGAAAACCCTTCTGAAGGGACGAAGATTCGTGATCGCTGATAAAGTTACAGCAAATACGACGAGAGCACTAGAGCGCAAAATGATTTCCAGGAATGCTTCCAGCCACTTTACACTCGCTGGCAGTGGTGTGTCACTGTGGAATGGAAATTTTTGAAGGAATTATGTAAATTGCATTGTTTCTGAGTTATTACCAATTTCCGGGAACTTTTTGAAGTTAGTATTATTTTTTACAATGAACGGCGGTGACTAAAAATAATAAACAGGCGGTGAGCCTAAACCGCTCGTCAGAGTGGCGGACCGACAAGTTAGGAGAGACATATCCAAAAGGCAGTGAAAAGGGGAAGGAGAAAAACAAGTTATGTTCCACAAAATAGTATAATATTTACAAATACTATTCATGGGAAATCATGTAAGCAGTATTTGTGAAGACACAACTATTTATTGGGAGGTAAGTTCTATTTCTCCTTCTACAATATGAATTTCCATAATATTTGGGCGGTCACAACCAAAGGTTTAACTGTACATTGGTTGCTGTCGCAAATATATTCCCCGTTGCAAACAGTTGTCATATTATGTCCTCAAAATGTCTCCACACTTATGGCAACATAACAGAGCACACACTAAAATGCACCGACGCCTATAACTATATTTCGCAGTGAAGACCAGCAAAGGTGTCTCAGGACATCAACTAACGCCACTGCAGTGCCTCTGACCTGGAAGTCCAAAGGTTCGAATCCCGACGGCGTCACAATTTGTAACACTAACTACATTGCTAGGTCAAATTCGACCGCTGGGTGGACGATAATTCTAGCAGGCTGCTATGCTCATTCCCGAGCATATCCCTAACAAACTGACCACGGATCGCGCGCGATCATTCTTGCATCTTCCTTATCCTATTCTTCACCCTTACTTCCGCACACACTCACTACTCTACCTACACTACCAGCTTAGAGCTTGTCCCGGGTGGTGCAGTACCCTACTGGTGGGAGATACCTGGTTGGCGAAAATCCCCGCAAGACGACGTACGTGAACGCCGGATTTCGTAATCCACCACCACCTCCTACGATAAAAAAAATCACTATACTTATGAGACTAATGACTAGACATCGGATGTTTAGGGAAATGCCTATTTTTTCTAGAGAACTTATTTAAAGGCTGATAAAATATGTCCACGAATCATGACAAATGATGACATATGACGAAGTTTTATAATGCTTATTTTTGCTTATTTTAGCTTAAATGCCTATTTTTTGCATAAATACCTTTTTAGGACTTTTTTGCCATTTATTTATTTATATACAATGATAATCGGCGATGGTCCAACGTGACCATTCATTACGAAACCTTCAATTTACGTCTTGAAATTTACAATTACGAGAGAATTCCCGAAAGTATACCGACTGATTTTTGACAATTTCCCTATTTCATAAATACCTGCCATGATCTGAGAACATGGACGATTGACAATACAGGGAACCGAAATTTTAAGTGGAAATAAATATAAATTCCCAGGTTTCAGTGTTGCTAGTGTTGGACTGCTAAAATATGCCAATCACATCGTTCAGATATCCTTCTCCGCATTCAAACTGATTTTGTCTCCCAGTCGTCGCAAATTTGAAATTGTGATCCTTGAAAAATTACTGATAATATGTAAATCTACTTTTACATTAAAATATACGAACTGGTTTTGTCCACTTAAGTTTACAAAATAATGTAGACAAAAATTACAATATTTCCATTTTATTGTGTATGTAACTTATGACAGTGCCTTTTTTCTCCTTATTCTTGACTTTTTCAGTGCCTTTTTAGGCGCCTAAAAGACGATTTTTTTAGTGCCTAAACATCCGATGTCTACTAATGACCATAGCAGTTGACGCGCCCGGAATCACTAATCAATCATTCGATAATAAGAACGGCCACGAGTACAAGCGGCGGAGAGTTGAGTCGCGCAATTAAGACTCCCACAGACCGGCGCGGGACATCCGTTGCCTACGCGGAAAGTCCGCAACGGAAATTTTGCGACACCTGTTGGCTTATGAGCAGATTCAGACCTGCGCGGCTGGCGAGCAGTGCGACAGCGGAATGGTAGCGTTTTATTCACTGCGGGTTTCCATTCGCGGTCGGACGCAGTTTTTCCGCTGCCGCTCCAGTTTTGCTGTGGAAACCAAGGCAAAGTTCCGCGCTAGACGCGGTCGCGGAATTCGTGGGTTCGTCAAATGTGAGTCAGCGGTTGGTGACAGTTTTCATCCAACAAAGAAGAGGAGCTCGCTTCTATTCAAGCAGGGATAGAAATGCAAAGTTATTCATAGTACTTTTTCTGAGCACATGCAGTATGTAAAGTATTTTTCCTTCTTTATTTACGATTATCCCTCAAATTGTTAATATCTCTTCAGAAAACGTAGGAAAGGGTTCCATAATTTTGACCTAGAAAGGAAAAAAGTATGGAGAATTTCACATCTTTATGCCACAAAGGATGAGAAACTCTTTTAATTTACTAGAATGACCAGTGCCTGTTTTGATGAAGAACAAGAAGGTTTAAAAATCGAAGTTTAATCTTATTTAAAATTAATTAAATTACTGAACTCGATTAGAAGAATTTTCATTGTCAGATTCATTGGCGAGCTGAAAATATTCGAGATCTGACGAGTCTTTGCCTTGGTTTTCACAGCGAAACTGGAGCGGCAGCGGAAATAGTGTCTCCGACCGCGAATGGAAATCCGCAGCGAATAAAACGCTGCCAATCCGCTGTCGCACTGCTCGCCAGCCGCGCAGGTCTGAACCTGCTCATACGCCAACAGGTGTCGCAAAATTTCCGTTGCGGACTTTCCGCGTAGGCAACGGATGTCCCGCGCCGGGGTGTGGGAGCGTTTTAGGTGAGCGCCCGGGACGCACATCGGACGGCTCGTTAACGGCAACGGTATAAACGGCAACGACGCTGATACCCCATGGCGGCGCGTCCTTTCCTGGTTACGCATGATGTAAATCAAGTTTGTCCAAAACAGTGGTTTCGCAAGCGAAGCCGCGAGCATTGGGATAGACAAGGACGTACTTGTAGCTAACTCTGTGCCCACGTAGAATGCATAGAACTAAAAGGGAAGATCTGGGTTTGATTGATTCGTTTTTCCGGGCGCGTCAGCTGCTAAGGACATTAGCCCCGTAAGTGTAATGCATTCTTTATAACAGGGGGTGGCGACGATCTTCCCCCCCACTGGATGGGGAGATCCGGCGACGATCCGAGTTTTCCCCATCCAGGTATCTCCCACCAGCGGGGAAACGCCACTGTTGGGAACAAGCTCTAAGCTCCCGACACTTGTAGTAGTGTAGCGTATGAAGTGTAGGTGTGTGTAGGTGAGGGAGAAGGATAGGGCCTGGAAGAGGACGGAAAGATCGCTCGTGGTCCGTGCCCGATTGTTAGGGTACTGCTGCGACATTCGCCTTTTATTGATCGGAGAAACCATGGAAAACTACCGATCAGAGCTGTCAACCGCTAGAATTCACCTCCAGATACCGGTGAATTCTCTCCCCCTAGTGTTGAAAATCTTGCAACTGTCGCATCTTAAAACCTCCCGGTCAGAGGCACTGCAGTGACATCAATCGATGCTCTGAGCTACCTATGCCTGTAATTTCTAGGACGATGAGGGCGTGTCGTCACTGGCGTTCCAAAGCTTCTCTGAAACTTATCCGTCTTTCGACCAAATAATACTTATTTGTTTTCGAATTATTAATTACCAGCGAATGTTCCCGCGAGGATTCATGTACCTATGAAGACTTTTTTCATCTGTTTTCGTTTGGAGAATTTTCATAGGCAATGCCATGAGTACCATTGAATTTATCCGAGAATTTCCATAGCAAGAGTGTCATTTACTAAGATTAATTCACGAATGAAATAGATAAATTAAAAAATAGTTACATAACATATTAACATAACATAAACATAAAAACATAAAATTAAAAAGTGTTACATATATTATGATTTCTTGTTGTTAAAACGTCACCGACACGATCTCAGTGTTACAGTTAATAATTAATTGAACATAATAAATTAAATAGACAATATTGTTGGAACAACAAGAAATCATATATATATATATATATATATATATATATATATATATATATATATATATATTTACATTCATTTTCCTGAAAGCACAGTTACTTAACCCAGTTCTGAAAATCGTAACTCGATGGAAATTTATGAGTGACACAAATTTTTACTGATGACGTTGATGTCGATGCAGGAAAATGTCTTTATGTGTTTAATATTTGGGAATGGTATTTCTTGTTAATATAGTTACCTGTGAATATGGCTTAGGAGTTAAAGCACTGGCATGTCTTGCAATTCTGATTAATTGTTACTCTTGTAACTGACCAGGAATTATTCGCGTTAAAGCTGTGTTTCATGTAGAATGTTTACGTAGGCACACAAAATAAAACAAAAAGTTTTCAGACCCAAAGACTTGAAACTTTTTTCTTTGTATATCAACGCGCTGAATTCTAATCTGAAGCCACAACTGTGCCAAACATCTGGCACGTCTTTGGGTCTGACAACAACCCCCGAAAAAAATGCAATATCACATTGGTTTTTCGCGAAAAAAAAAAGCTGGAGTGTGATGGCGCAGTCCTGGCTTCAGATTCGGATTTAGCGCGTCGACATACATAGAGAAACATATGTCAGGTCCTTAGGTCTGACGACTTCTTTTTTATTTTGTGTGCCTGTTTTATTTTTACATTTTGCCTAAACACAATTAATTTAAACACAGCGAACAAAGTATTGCCAGAGGAATCAAAAGAACTAATTCATTGCAACTATATTCACCAAATTATCAATTAAGATGTGAAACCAGAAGTGATAATTTCGTGATGTTTCGTGGGCAGATCCGATTGGTTGATGACTGACGAATTCTGAAACGCTATTGGTCTTCAATGCAGAAGTGCAAATTACTAGATATCTTCTTAATTATTCAAGAACTGCACTTTTACGGGAAAAGTTACTTCCCATTACTCATCTAATTAGTTTTAATGAGCTCAGAATTGTGATTAAAAACAAAACATATTTTTACTGCCGATATCAACGGATGTAATTTTATGTAATCCCTCCAGAAAAAAACTTGTAGAGAGAAGATGATTTCCTTTTTTTCTTGGTAATTTTCATCACGGGAGTTTGAAGTTAGATAACACACAACATAAGACAAATTAAGGACAGACAGATTGACGTTTAAAAACACTTTCTCGGAAATCAGGGGACCCTAAAACATGTATTTTCATTAAAATCTCGACATCGACTTTCCGCAGCATTTCATAACTTTATCTTTACTTCGTATATTAGTTCGTACAAATAAGCATGGAAATAAAAGTATGTATACAAGAGTTTCTCACGAACAGCGAGCGACTGAGTTAGCTTAATGTCGCCAATGGCTGATCGGAAGGTTCTAGGGTTCGAGTCCCGACGGTGGGTGAAACTAGCTAGATAGTTGCATAGAATGCAGCCGCTGACTGGAGGAGAATTTTTGAGGCCATCTACTCGACAGTGTTTCCTGGGTTCTCCGTTCAATACCACATGATTGCTGGAATAGAACCCTAACAAATAGCCCACGGTCCGCGCAGGATATTTTTCTTTCTTCTATCACCTCCTGATGAGAATATCTAGAGGCAGGAAATCCCCATAGGTCGACGTGCGGGAAACACATCCCCAAATCTCGGGATAAAAACATTCACTACATAACGGGATTAATTACCATAATTTACGCGCCCGGAATCACCAAACAGTCAACAAATGAAATACGTCACCAAAATCTGCCTTGATATTAGTGCGCAGGTAAATGTAACTTCAACTAAACCTTTATAAACTACTGTTGGTAGCAACCTAAAGAATCGTTTTAGTGTTTGACATTCCTGTCTGTATATGTGGGAGAAGCGGAAAGCAAAATATTACGATAAAGAGTTTTTACCATCAACACATTATGAATTTATTACATTACTCGCCTTTTGAAATTCATAACACTTTGAGGAGGAACAGTTTCGGTAAGTCTTGCATTCCCATTAGTTTTGACTTCTTCTAAGAAATCAATTTAGATTTAATAGATTTATTGCCCAAAGAAATTACTTTTCAAAATTTTCTAAAACACTATGACTGGTGCAAACATTTCACACTCTGCAAACCATTGTTTTAAACGTGAAAACAGCACTATACTGAATCGTAACTCGAGCGGTTAGGGCTCGAGTTACAATGCACGTTACAGCATTGAGGCCAATACTGTGTTCACGTATAGAGTCTAATCTTGCTAACCATTTATTAACAAACAGATAAATGAGATTTTAAAGGCCTAGAACTAAGTATTTTGAAGCTAGGCTCGAAATTAAGATAATTATTTGAAGTCCTCAGTGCAATAATGTAAAAGAATACCTTTTTAGAACCATTAAAAATCGTAGTTTTTAATCAGAGAAACAGAGTAGGTCCGTGTTCAATCTCCGTGACGTCTTTTGAAAATTATACTACTTTCTTCAAATATTAGAATTATTTGAAAAATTGTATTATGAAAGAAATATGTTTTCAAAGCATAAGTATTTTTGCTTTCTTGTACAACCGTACATACGGAGTAATATACATAGTATAGAGAAAGTTATGCTGCGGAAAATCGATTTCGAGATTTGAACGAAAATACACGTTTTGAGGTACCCTGATACAGAAAAGGTGTTTTTTTCAAAACATCCGTCTGTAGGACAGACCGTCCGTCCGTGAACATTACTAGCGCCTAAACCATGCGTAGGATTTTTTTCAAAATTGGAGAAACCCCTGTCCATCTGGCTCTAGTTAAAGCTTTGAAATTTTGAAAAACATTCTTTAAAATACTTTACATGTAGCCTCCCGGACATTTAAGAGACGGACGTTTAAAGAATGGAATAAAATACACTTATAAAGGTGGCATAAGTCCAATTTTCGCAGTTAACTCTGAATTTTCGGAAATTGCAAAAGATAGATTTTTTTGCGGCGTCTTCATACAACTATAAAATTGAAGACAGAGATTTTTCCTTCAAATGAAATTTGTTGTCCATAAATAGTTCTTTCACTACGTTCATGTACATATTTTGAGATTTTTTGTAGTTTTCGTGCAATTATACGCGCTATATTTTTTTAAGGTCGCTTTTCAACATCAAGGTCATACAGCGACCATTTTGATTTTTAAACTACAGGGGAAACTGTAGGGGGAACACATGTGGACAACACAAACACACACAAACGTGTGCATACCCGAGGCGGGACTCGAACCCGCAATCCTCCGATCCGAGGCCGCTACTGCACTACTGCCTTAACGATCTCGACCATCTGATCGGCGGCTACAATATTTGCAATTTTAAAAAATTACAAAAAACATATTTTCTCAAAAATGGTTTTCGCTTTAAATTTTTGGTAGGGTTAGTGCCAAACAAATCCTATACGATGACATAAATGCCATATTGCTCTAACGTTTTGTTAAAAAAATACAAAACTGTATTTTTTACTCGTCTCTCAAGTCGGTAGTATTTACACTAGAGAAGATTTCTTCACATTATTATTTTATGAGTAGTTGCTCTTTAAATAATGTCAAATAAAGTTTCTCGAAAACTCAACAGTTTTATGTTAAAATGAGCTCAAATTTCCGCATTTTCATTAAAGCTCAAACGCCATTTTCTCAAAAATGGCTCCAATTTCTTAAATTTTTCCAACGGAGACTGCTAATTGCACTGTTTAATATGCTGTAAAGTTCATTTTGGTGTGTTCTTTTCTTTTTTCAAAAATTACAAAAATGTATTTTTTTAATATCTCTAATGCCGTTAATGTGCTCATTTTCATCGATTTCTGTTCATTATTGCATTTGTGAGTAGATGAGCTACAAATGACATTAAATTAACTTTTTTGAAAACTCAATAGATTCCTGTGAAGAAGAGCTTCGAATTTCGCATTTACAGTAATGCTTAATCGCCATTTTCTTAAAAATGGCTTCAAATTTTTCAATGAAAATCGCTATTTAGTACGACGTTATAGCCTTCTTTAATACTCTGAAAATATAATTTAGGTTATATTATTTGGAAACCGAATAGTTGCGAAAATTTCAAAAAATATGGGCCGCAATAGATGGAAGTAGGCAAGGAGAGACAACACTGTACAGTACCAGTCCACACCAAGAAAATTAGAGAACTTTACGACGAGAAAGTCTGTGCCATTCTGTAGCACCTCTAGTTAAATTTTACTTTCTGTCTGCATTGTTGTCCGAAACATTTTTCTTTATTTCGCTTTTCGCTCGAATTTATTAATGTGATTTATTAACATTGAGACATACATATTCGGTAATTTCAAAACAAATGAAAAGGTGAAAGCGCTAAGATTGTACTTTTTAAAGCCAAGACATGAATTTCTAAATGATAGTCTTGAAAATAAGCTATGAGGCTATAGGTTAAAATGAAATTTCGGGCAAATCAGGAGGGAGTATCTGGAAAATAGCCTTTTTTAACCCATTTATGCTCATTGCCCCCAAACCGGGCAGTCAACATCTGTTTTTTTTCTTATCTCCAATGTTTTGAGAATTTTATTTCATGAATGGACGAAATTCTGATTGAAAACACATGAGCACGTTTTGGCGCCGACCTACACGTCATGTTGTGGTGGGTTTCCCCATCTAGGTATCTCATTCAGTCATGCACTACCTCTGACGGAACAAGCTCTAAGCTCTCGAATGGTTTCCCAACATGTGAGGTAGTGTTTGTTAGTATAAGAGTTTGCATATGGGGAAAGGTGAGGATGGCGTTCAAGAAGGAAAGACCGCGCACAGTCTGTAGCCCAGTTGTTAGGCAACTTATCCACCTTTTTCCTTTCGTTTTCTTAAATGTTTACATACCAAAGGAAATAAAAAGCAAAATTACACTGAAACATATGCTTACGTGGTCCATGCATACAAGTCAACAAGCACTGGAGTGTTTATGTACTGCACATCACGTTTGTCTCCTTTAAAACTCGGTTACGAAGGCGCCTTGTTTTAAAAATCTATGACGCAAGCGTGCGAACCGTTCAGAAAAGTATTATAACTTCGACCTTACCACAGTCCAAGGTTCCTAGTATCGTCTACGTCGTATGTCGTCTTTGAGCCGACCCCTCCGCATCAATGAAATCCGATGGCATTGTATTTAGTAACTTTATGTTCGGCCCACGTGAGAATTCTGGTGTACACAAACAAAATCCCCAAACTGTCTTTGCAGCGTGTGCTAGGAAGGAGGATCACATACGTAATGCCAATCTTCATCAAATTTAACCTTCCAGAAATAAGACAATCGTCCACGGATATCAAAGTAATTAAATAATAAAATTAAAGTATCTATTCATTACTCGATTTTTATCATGATCATTAACATACCTTTTACCATTTCTACGTCACTGCTGTGATCTTATGAAAAATTCTAACATTAAGGGCAGTTCTGACGAGGCATAATGTAAACATTAAATATTTTAAATTACGTTTATATTGAATCACCTCAAAATTATAAAACCACTTTTACATCTTTGTTATTATTTATTTTATCAAAAATTTCTCTCCACCCCTAAATCCCTAACCTTCAAATAATTATATTTTTAAACAAAGCTTCTTCTATTAAGTATAAATAAGCCACCATCGTTCATGATATAACACATTTGTGAATACATTTAATATTGTCATGTGGATATAAAATCAATTGCATAATCATTTAATTTTTTGACTTACGTTATATGGATATTAGAAAATCAACTGAAAAATGTTTCCACCCAGTGCGTTACCCAGCCACCCCGTGGGCTGTGGTACCCCACCCCAATGTTTAACCGCATTCCCAGAAAAGTTTGGGTCGCCACATTCCTTGGGAGTGATGTCAGATAAAAAAATAATCAGACTTATAAAAGTGAATACAATGAAGTATTAAAACCATATGATCTATTTATAATTCAATTTTTATAAAATACATTTTTGTTCATATTTAATGTAAATTTGATAATACCTAACAATAATATGAGAGATTATCTGGAAAGTGAAATGTTGAGTAGATATCTATTAATGTGTCATGGCATGCATAATACCAATAATAGAACACAAAATTTGCAAATATTTTGTTTCTACATATCCATTTCATTATTACATATCCATATTATTAAAAATAATCTCCATTTACAACATGTACCTCAAAATTAGTATCTGTTCCATTAATGTAATAAAATTAAATAAAAACATCCAATCCTATTTGATGTGCTCTTTCTCAAGTAGATTACAACCTAAACATCCCTAAATGTTGTGATCACACCCTGCATAAAACACTGGTCTCACCTGAAAAGAAGCAAATCCAGCCGCACGACGCTTCAGCTGCCGGGTGCCACTTGGTCTCTCCCTCTCGGCGCAGCGACCACTGGCAGACGACACGGCGAGTGCGCAATACCAGCGCCTGCGGTGTGGCGGCGCAGGTGCGCATGCGCCGTCCCCCCTCCCGCCCGCACAGCCAGCGCATCCGCTGCACTCTCGCGCAACTGGCAGCTGCGATCGTTCTAGTATGTAGGTCAGATCTAGGACATCTTCAATAGATGCACTCTTCGCACTAGGTACCGTGAAGAGCCTCGCATTTACAGTATTTTTCCGTCCACATAACTACCAAATTTGTGGTATTACTCTGTAACTTGTTTTAGTATCGTTTAGTACAACGCAAATCCAGGATCTTTCTTCCTATATGTCTTTCATCTCTTATGTAAAGTAGGAATAATATTAATTCTTTTAATATGTAGGAATAAATGTTACAAACTTCTAGGGCATGTAGGAGGTTAGAAAATGATAACTTTTTGCCAATGACCAGATAGTGGAAAATTTCATATTAAACTGTTTCACATTTGCCACTGAATGTTAGACAACCCTCGGAGATGTTTGGCAGGTTCATGAAATCTTATTGACTGCTGCAGAACGAGACTTCCTGAACACATCTGCATAAGAAATTGTCAAACAATTAGGGGCAAATGGCTCCTGTGGATCTCCATTATATGAAATTTCCCACTCTACGTTCACTGGCAAAAAAGTTATAATTTTCAACGCGTCTACATTCCCTAGAACTTTGTAACATTTATAACATCAGTAAGCATTGCAAATTGTGTGTTCACTTTAATTATGAAAATTAAGCAGAACATTATCATCTCACATCATAACTGAGCATTCATTGGAAACGTGGACATACGTGTGTGACTGATTCATTCATTGGGCTTTTTATTTCCACCTAAAATAAAGACTGAAAATAAACAAATTCAAATACAAATCACAACATGGGTTGCCCTGCAACGCACGTTTCTATTATGCACAACTAGGGCACCGTGCGACCTAGGCTCTTACAACATGTGTTCGGGCCCCTGCAGTGGGGATGCGGCATCGAAAACAAAACATAGATCTTTCAAAACATTGATGTTGAAAATTAAAACATTGATGTTAATAATACATTGCCACAAAACATCAATGTTTTTAAACATGATTATTTTTAAACATAATGGGGTTCAAAAGTTGTTTTGTACCCTCTAAAATGTACGTTCGCGTGAGTAAATTTGACAGTAGTTATTAATTTACGATTAATATGTAACTTAAAAAATTGGTCAATATCGCAGAGATTTTGTGGATTTCCATATGGATAAGGGTGGGATAAGATATGGGGTGATAAAGAAGTAATTTTCTACTGTAAAATTACAATTTTTATTGTGGAAAATTGCCTCTTTTTACCTATTTAAATGGATTTACACAATTTTGATTGTAGAAGGTTATTTATTTTTACCTATCCAGACTAAAATATGATAAGATTAACAAAACAGCCTGAAATTCTGAGAGCTCAGATTCATCTCGACGGATCAGAGCTTCCTCAGTTCGTCCTAGAAGGATTCGGGAAGAAAGGGGAGACCTTGGGCATGTGATCATGGAACTTTTTCATTCTCAAACAAAACAACGAAAGCGTAAAACATCGAATACAAAACATCAGCATTAATCAATGTATATTTAAAATATCGATGGTTTTATAGAGACATCAATGTTTTGAAAACATCGTCATCGCATTCCAATGCTGCAAAACCTCAAGTTATGTTCCTTTTGTCACGTCAACAAAATTATATCCTTTCGGAAATTCTTTTACATTTTTTGGTTTTCGGTGTTACCGTGTTTTCTGGCTACACAGACTTTCCAGTTTCATTCGTCATTTTTTATCCCTGAATTGTTCGCTTCGGAAAGTTTAGAAAAATATTTCGTAATAACCAAACGGTTTAAAAAAATTATGCATTTCCTGTTATAAATGCAGGAACATTCATTGAATGGATTGGATTCCAGTGTAAAGCTATTTTCTCTTTTAAAAACAATAGTTTACGAATTCGCACGTATGAAATCAGTCATTATTAGTTATGTACTTATTGATTACTAATTGGATAAATAAATCATGCAGAAATTGTGGATAATTTCTCAGGGTTTTTCAAAATGACAGTCTGCATTGATGAAATAATTAACAAAATTACATTCATGAAAGTCATTGAAAATAAAATTATTTATAACTAAAATTTAAGGGACTCAATTCCAATATTATACAAAAATAAAGATTAGACGAACTTTGAAATTATAGTGTACCAAAATTGTATTCGACAAATTATTTAACTATTGAAGCCAAAACATCAAATACTTTCTCGCATATTTGATAACAATTACGTAATAATTCATTTTGCATTTTCTGCCCTGCTAACACTGCTGCCCTGCTGCCTTTCTAGCCAAACGAACCCCCCAGTTGCTCCAACGTGTAATTTCTTTGGCAGCCAGCAACATTTCCATATCCTAACATCTAAAGTAAATAAACGTAAGTTCATAACCACTATAACATAATCGCGGTACATTGTAAAGACAAAAAAAGAAATTTCACACATTCTTGCCTTGATTACTACGAATGTAGCTCTTAACTTTTGATTATTATAAACAGATAACTATTATACATTAACAAATAACTTATTAAAAACAGCGAACAAAAATGTTAAAGTAAAACTATTCATTGGGCCATTAAATTAAACACACACAGCTAAAACTCCATCGAAATCAGCCCCCTGTGAATATTACAAACATATCGTCTTTTTTCATATAATTTTATAATTAGAACACTATACAAATGTTGTTTGTTTGAAACTAATGCTTTTATAACAGATTGATCGATATAAATTCAACTGCTACAGCTATAAACACCAACAGCGACTAGAATCTTAGTCGCACAAAAATTTTTATTTTCTTGAAGGATACAGTTTGCAACCTCGCTTTCCTAACTGATCCCTCTGGAGCTAATGCAAATGAAACGATCAAAATATATAATAATAACAATAATAATAATAACAATAATAGTAATAATGATAATAATAATAATAACAATAAATTGTTTGAACACGAAATTCACGTCATTCGTCTTCTTCGTCTTAAAGTTTACAATACTTCGTTTTCTTACTTACAAAAATTCTCTAAAAAAATCGTTCACTTATTTGGAATATTTTCTGCTATTAAATTGGGTGTATTACACTTAAGTGTATTATTAGACACTTTTTAAATCAAAAAATCAAAAATACTTACTCAGGTTAGATTGGGATTTGAACATGGACGCTTGTTTCAATGAAAATAGTAATTGACCATTTTATAAAGACACCTACTTCGCTTTCCGAGAAAAAAATTGGAAAAATTTTTAGCACATTAATTACAATAAATCCAATAAAGTCCGTGGGGGCTCCATGTAAAATATGTCCAACATGTAAATACCCGTTTCAAATTAAGTCAGACCTTTCGAGGAAAATCCGTGTTAGTGAAAACCCTGTATAACGTATAGGCGCTTGGATTGTTCACAAACAGGCGGACAGTCAGGCGGGATGATGCTAATCAGTTTTCGGCATCAAAGACTTACAAAACGTAACTGCTGACTACATTACAAAGTCCAGAACCTAATTTACTAAATATATGGCCAAAAAGCAACTTTTTCGTTACCAGGGACCCCAAAAGCGAATTTTTCTGCCGTAAAATCGACACATTTACCCTGCAGCTTTCCCATTCTTTCGTATACTATATATGCGAAGAGACAGTAAAAATTAGCAGACGAAGACCTCTATCAGAATGCAATTATTGTGTGAACATTTCTAGAGCACTGTTAGGGACCGTGAAGATGTTTCAGTCACTCGCATTTGCAAGTAAAGTCGTTTCACATTGAAAATTGAAATGAGCATTGAAGACTCTTGACATTTTCTTTTGTTAAACTAGTGCTTTTATATGTAAGTATTTTATTCCAAATGGAATGAATTCGGAAATCAGAAACAACTACAACATATATTTTTGACGGATGTACTTATTTAATATATTGGAATATATATTATGCAAAAATAAATCTCAATATTAAAAGTAAAGGGTAAAAGTAAAATATTAAAAATAAAAGGACAGAATAAAAGGACGTGGAATAACCTCGTTTTTCTTCAATACAATTATGACGATAATAATGGAAGCAGGGTTGAAAAAATAGTGTTTTTTGAAAATAACCCAACTCACTGGGTTTATTGGGGTTTTGTTGGATTTAGTTGGGTTGTATTGGGTCTATTTGGGGTTAATTAGGTTTAATTGGGTTTAATTGTTTTTTGGGGAGTTTAATCGAAACTGCTTTAAAACTAATTTTATTGATTGAAATATATATTTATAATAATTTAATTGCATTAATTTATATAATTATGAAACTTTAACATATATTTACATTAATTACTAACAGGCTTATTTAATAGTTGGTCTAGTGAACTTTCATCTCCTCTACTTGTTATATTAATGACATATTTAAATTACTTAAATGTGCAATATATACTTATCGTCTGTAAACGTAGAAGGCGGACATTGACATATGATAGGTAATATTCATGGTCCATTCAAAATTATTCACATTTTGAGGGCTTAAACAAGTGGCACAAGTAAATCAGATAGAACATTATTTTTTATGTTTCATGTCATGTCTTTGTAGTGACAGAAAATGACAGTATTTTGATTAATA
Source organism: Teleogryllus occipitalis (assembly GCA_011170035.1). Classification (NCBI taxonomy): domain Eukaryota; kingdom Metazoa; phylum Arthropoda; class Insecta; order Orthoptera; family Gryllidae; genus Teleogryllus; species Teleogryllus occipitalis. The sequence continues at coordinate 123,794 of BLKR01003085.1, read as the reverse complement.
TGGAATTTACTGAATACACTATATTTAATTAATGCTAACCAAAATCAATATAATTGGCAATTAACAATTTCACAAATGAAAGTGTTGGTAATACATCCCTATGTATGCTCCGAGCAAAATGACGCTAGCGTCGTCAAAGACAAAGATTATTACCTATCATGGATGTTTTTTTGATTCAGTTAAAAAACAGTTTTCCCCAGCGAAGTTATCCAAACAATATATTCAAATCATCAAAATATTTTTGCGGATGTTTTTTCGTTTTTGATTAGTATTTCAAAATGCCCAGCAAGTTCTGCAACAATTGAATGAATTTTTTCAACTTACGGTTTCGTTAGGTTCAAATTAAGGAACGATTTGGGTAAAGAAAAGATGGAGAAATTAGCCAAAGTTTATAAACACCAAAGAAAAACTTCGACAGATATGTAATAAAGTTGTAATTTTCATTTAAACTATTATATATTTATAATGTTCATTAAGAGACCATTGTTGTAGATCAAAAAGCTTACAATTAGTGTTCGAAATATGTACACATTTATAAAATGTTAAATTCTCATGTAACAATATTTTGGAAATTAGATTATAACATTTATATTTTTATAAAATATTTCAAATTTTCAAGTGAGTTTTTCATGGGTTATATTGTTTTTAAAAACGGGTTTTATTAAAAAAACGGGTGGTATTTTTTGGGTTGGGGAAAATTGGAATGGAAAGCATGATTCATACGCTAGGTCAATTAGATTCTGAGTAATGCCTTTACCAGCATGTCATCATCAGTTTCTTTAAAGAGGCTGAACACTTGTGAGTGGGTTTCATTGCACAACGTATTTTCCAAGTAATTTCCCAAGCGAGAATGGTAAATAGTAAGCACAATTCATTTAATGTCGCATATTCTTTAAAAGTAAAATATTCTCTGTCACGTATGAAGGACGGATATATCACCGAAGTGTTTTGCGTCACTGTTATTCTAGCTAGACGATGAGGAAGAGTCGTAATTGTCTTCGAGCTTAATTTTACTGGACATTTAGTCCAATTTAGTATTTCTCTGGACTGTCACTGCACGTAGTCACTAGATGCCAATAGATTGAACAATGCACAGAAAATTTAAACTGGACCCCAGAGCCCTTCCACAGCATACTAGGAATATAATTGAGGATGTAGTGACTCAGCTTCCCTATCACTCCAATTTTTTAACTCAAACCACTAGAAAATTAAAACATTACACACTACCTGGGGTGGAGTCAAACACTTCTGGAGATGAGGTATGATAATAAAAATAAGCACGCCAAGAGATGTGGATGAAAAGCAGTGTTGTTGCCATATTTCCGACGCTCAAGAGAAGTGAAGTACTCAGGTTGCAGACTAGCTTCCGTAAGTCCTTTCATAAACCCCTTCCTTGTGACCAACTTCTCACAAACTCGCTTCTAAAATATTATCAATGCAAAGGTAGTGGAACCGTGATGTCGAATGTGTTTTAGAGCGTGCTGTAGTCCAGGGCCGTCAAACGGAGCACGTGCGTGCTCGGAGCCCGCTTGCGCAAGGGCACCCAGTGCCCATAGCGAAGCGAAGTCCGCGCTCCGATTTCTCAGGGTTGCACAGTAGGCGGTCATGTCGGGACGAAAGAAGATGTATAACAAGTTTCAGTTCCAGTGGGCCCTTGTTTCCTTGTGCAGTGAGAGCGGAAATGACGCAGTATGTTTAATATGCAGAAAGTACTTAATAACAAAAAAGACTAGTGTTAAAAGACATTACGAAATCTTCCATGGAGACTACAAACATTTTCGTTACGACGCGATCGAATGTTCCTGTAGACCGGCTCGTCTGTTTCAGTTATCTCGGTGGCGGAAAGTCCGCGTCGGCGACTGAGATCATTTTCACCTTTAGGTGTGAAAACAATCTCTGACTCCGAGTTTCGTGATCTTTAACCTCAATTTCCAAGAAACTTTGGTGATCGCAGACGTGTAACACTTCCTTGAGAATGCTGCACGCTGCAGTGATTGTTTGCTGGTCGTAGATACCTCCAGTTTGTACGACGGCTTCTACGTATTGCGTGTAGTGTAGCTTGTAAACTACGGTCCTGGATAGCAGTAGATGAAGCTTTTATTACTGACGGGAAAGTTGTGTGGTGAAAAAAGTGCATCAATTTGTGCTCTCCAAATGATTTTTAAAATTTTGTATTACGTTTACACATTTTTCAGGAAATTTTTGATAAATATAATTTTGAATTATGTTAATGTGTTTTATAATTAGTGTATTTTAATATTACATAATATACTCAATTTTGCATATTTATTACACATTCTCACTGTTTCAATTACATTTATGTACTTATTTTGTCGTTTCATACGACATATTTTTACTGTCTCTATTCATCATTTCTCTATAATTTTTGAAGTGATTTTATTACGCCGATTTTCAATCAACAGATATGTACATCCTATTTCTTTAAATGTTTATTTTCAATAATAGTGTCAGTGTTTTTCTAAAATTCTGTTATATAATACTTAACTTCATTTAGTATATACATTTGGGTTTATATTTATTTTCCTTCAAATTTTCATTTGAGTTGTTTGTAGTTAGTGTTAATGGTTCTCATATATTACATTCTCTAAGTAGAAATATGCGTTGTTTCCTTGGTGTATTGATCAATGCTTTTATAACTGCAATTTCTGTTTACATGTCACTCCATTAAAAGTTGGTAAAATTTAATAAATATCTCTTAATGATATACCAACCCGTGTGCTTGACCCAACTCGCCGCATTCGCACGGAATTTTCTCACCTCTGCTTCCCGCCAGTGACACGAGTGACTTCGGGAAGCTGATATCGCCGCGTGCCCCCGAAGAGCATTGGTGTGCTCGTTCGTCCCTGCTGTAGTCCATTGTCTTCAGTTACATTGGGGAGGAAAGATTTTCCTCCTCTCTTTTTTCAGCTGAAACCTTCAACAAAGCCGGAAGAAGGGACAGCTCAAAACCATCTTTACCGTTATCTCTGCAGTGACTCTGACTAAAAGATCTTAGGCTTCAAGTCCCGACGGTGCCGCATTTTCGACACTAGCGAGGTCGAATTCAGACACTGCCTAGAAGAGAATTCTCGGCCGAATGCTCTGATCGGTATTTTTCCGTGTTTTTTTTTCAGTCAATGGCAGCACCTTACTAAACGGGCCAAGGACCGCGCGCTATTTTTCCTTCCTCTTCTTTGCCGTCCTTTACCTCCACCCGCTGAACACTTACATGCTTTATTGATTCAGTGGTGAGTTGTAGTTGACATTTACATAATTGAAATGATTGAAGGCGTTGTCATTGTCAACAATAGTATTTATTTCAAAAATAGCAGCTTTCGATGGCTTAGCCATCATCATCAGTTTTCTGGTACAAGAAAAGTATAAAATTAGAATTAACATAGTTACCTAATTTTAAAAAACATCTTAAGAAATGAAAGGAGAAGAATTAAAGAAAAGAAAAAGAAAGAATGAAAGAAAGAAAGGAGGAATGGAGAGTTAGATCTTTATAATATAAAATAATTTATATAATTTAAAACATCTTAAGAAATGAAAGAAGAATTAAAGAAAAAAAGAAGGGGACGGAGAGTTATATCTTCATGTAATATAGTAGTTTTTTTTATTTTAAGCAAGAAAATGAATGAAAATATAGTACATGTACAATTTTGAGAGAGAAAATACGAAAAGTAAGTTGAGCCGTTTCTTACCTGCTCTCTGGGAGCCACAAAAACGACTACGCTGGCTGGGGCGTGCCTCGCAACTTAAGTACCGGCTGTGGGGTGGAGGAGGAGGGTTAATGGCCTGGGTGCGGTGTGCTGTATTGTGTCACCCCCGAAGAGTGTGGTGTGAGGGTGGTGTCAAAAAAGTAATTTTAGCAGAGGGGAGGGGTTGTAGTTTATGTTTACATTCAGTAGGTTACTATTGAGATGAATGTGAAGGTTTTCCAATGTTAATCTGGTATGATATTGATTTCCTATCTCCAGTATGTGAATGTCTGTGTGTGGATTGAATGTGTGACCTGTCTGAAGTAAATTATTGGCAAAGTGAGATTTGCAGGTGTGCAATGGTATGCAATGGCGCAGGTAGACAGTGTGTAATGAAAGTAGTAGTTTACATCAATAGTACATGCTTCCGGAACGTGTTATTGTAAAACGTAAAAGTAGAATTCCGTATACATTAAACTCATGTGTGATAACATAGCTGAAAATTTATTTATGAAGGACTTGAGGACGCTTCTAGGCAACCAAACCAAATACCACCACCACCACCACCCCTATCACTACCTCTACCACTATTATTATTATTATTATTATTATTATTATTATTATTATTATTATTATTATTATCATTATGTTTAATTGAAGTCCTACCTTTTGACTTTCATTGTTTAGCTCTTCTAACATTCGCTGTAGTTTATGGTGGGAGGTTGCTAATAGCACAATGTCATCCACGAACTTGAGATTGTTTAATTGTCTTTCATTTACTGAAATGCCAGTGTCTTTCCAGTTTAATTTCCTGAAAACTTCTTCCAACCCTTTTCTCTCTCTTCATCCCATTTCCCTTTTCCCTTTCTTCTTTTGCTTTGTGCCTAATTGCAGTCTGTATTTTCCTTTCTTGTTTTGTTACGTCATTTTCTATGAAAATGTCTTGTCCTTTCAATTTATATTTGTTCTTTAGCATGGTAATTTTTACATCAAAGATGCGGAATTTTACACTTTGTATTTCTTTTTTCTTTTGATCCTGGTCAATATACTGGTTTTGTTTATTAAATCCTATTTTCTTCAAAAAATTTCGATGAATTTTCATTGTTCACTGTTTCTCTCAATGCTCCTTTAATTACTACGTTATTCTTCTTTTCCGTTTTTGCTCCTTAACTGACATTTCTTCTACTTTGATAATTCTAAGTTCCAAATTCACTTTGTTCTGTAGTTCTTTTTTCTACAAGTTCTATTTGATTTTCTATTTTTGCATTGTTTGATGAGTATTTTGCCTAAAGCTGATACTTCTTTTTTATTTCTGTAATTTCTCCTTTCAATTGTTGTAGAATGTTAGTGATTTCCTTTTTAATTTCTTGAAGTTCATTCCATATTTTTTCATTATCTTTTTAATGCATTTTATATCTAATAGAATGTCAGCTAATATCTAATTTGTTTCATTACTCTCTGCGTATTTCTGTTTCTTCGTGGAACCAGATAAGATGAGTTGTAACTCATCGAACAAGATAAGATGAGTAGTAACTACGACACATCATTATTTAAGGCACGAGGCACATTGAAAATGCAATAAAGGGAAAGAAAATGAAGTTGCAATAAAGAGCTCTGGATACGGAAAGTTGGTTTACAGTAATTGGATATGTAAAATTATCTTTTAAATGTTACAATGGTTAATTGTAATAATCAATCGTTACTCATTTATAAAATGAAATTAACGTCACAACAAAAATGCCCGAATTTTCTTTGATTTCGCCTCACCCAGACTATCGATGGCGCCTAAAAGGCACACCGGGACCCCTTGCAATGCCTCGCACCGCTGCTGTCTGGACATTTCAGGCGGAGACCGCCTTCGCGCTCCTTGCACATTGCAAAGGCCCTTTTCGTTCCTGACTCTTTACATACTTCTATGCAATGTGTTATATCATATATGAAAGTGTGCCATATGCATCTACATATTTGCTACAGAGTATCTTGTGGCCCCATATAAACGATATTTGAATAGGTTGTAACAAGAAATAACGTAAATTACTGATAAGAAGGAGCCTTGTATATAATAAAATTAGGATAATGATTATGGATGTTGTGATTGTTTTTTCAAAATTTCATAACAATGGCCTATATTTCATATGTCGTGAAGATCACACCATATATATAAACCCTGTTTATATAAGAGAGAAAATGTAAAGAGAAGAAGCTAAATTGGACTAATTTTTGATGAGGGATAACTTACCGAATTGACAAAAATAACTATAATGACTACTGCAGTGAAGAATGTTTTTCCTTGAAAAATTTCTACAATAGAGGAGGGGGTCTGCTTATGCTCGCGTTCTACAGGAGTGAATGTTGCGACGGCCGATGCCCGACTTCCATATTATGTAATTGACCATTGTAATTACCACTATAATGAAATTGGTTGACAAAGTGAAAGAGAGATGTCGCTATTAATCGTATAATCGATTGCAGAAGTCGAATGGAAATGCCTGATTCGACTCGGAAGAGAAAGATTCGGTCGTAAGATTTCGAAACAGAAGGACGTGTTAATAAGCGAGGTGCAAATTCATGCTACAAATTCAGGGCGATATGATCTTCACAAGATATCACAAAAAATCGGCGTTCGTGTGTATTTTAAGAATTTGAAGAGAGTAGAATACCTCTAGAGAGAGTAGAAAATATCACCACAAATCGGCGATATTTTAGGAATTTCAAGAGAGAAAATCCACAAACTTGTGATCCATTTAGCATCTTTTAACATTCGTGAAGTTTATATAAATGTATTACCAGGTTGTGAAGTGCACGTGTTGGCGATCTGGAACTGTTTGAAAGGTGTGTTGGAGAGTCCCATAAGGAGGACTAAAGCAATCCAATTGTTTTAAGACTGCTTGTGGCATCTAAGCAATGATAGATCCATCGTAGCACATAGAAAAGTCGGTAGACTTTCACCACTGGGTTCGATTCCCGTCGAATCTCATGTGATATTTGTTTCAACAAATCGAGTTTGGCTGCTTCACAAGGGCTAGTCCAACCCCTGTGAAATGTCCTAAACCCCACCCCTATCCTTATTCCTTCCCAATTCTGGCCGCTGTGTAGTGACGCAGGAGGCGCGTAAGCGAAGATGCTACTTGGAGGTCCTCTTGACAACTGACCGTCAAGTGACATGACATAAGGTTAATGAAGGATTACTCCCGGAGCGCGCAAATAAATGGAGGATTATTCCCCAGCGCAAAGACCTCAACGCCCCTTAAGGGGCTTGGAGACGCGTTGCGTCAAGTTGTAGACGCAACAAATTAAAAAAAAGTTTTGCAAGTTGTTTTGCCAATTTTCATTAAAATTGAATAAAACGAAGTGCACATGGTGGAATGAACATGATAGGGGTGGACAGAACTGTCTGAATAGGAAGGGTTAGTGGAAGACGAAAGAAGTGGAATTATATGCATAAATTTATAGTTATACATCGACGGTAAAATACAGTAGAATCTAGTGGATTTTACGGATTCGTGACCATTGCGAGCATAGGGAATACGGGAACCGACCGCCTAATCCCGCGAAGGACAGAGTAGCCATCCACTGAGGGAATTGCATTGTCTGCGCGCATGGGAATTCCAGCGAGTGGGCGAGGCAATGGGAAATTTCAGCTAGGCGGTGCAGCGGGGCCTGCGAGCTTTGTGTTGGTGTACGGAGGTGCTCGAAAGATTTTTGGGGAGGCGGAGCGACCGCTGATTACTGCGCAGATCTGACGCACGACAGCGCTTGAAAAAGCGGGTTGCCTACGTCGCCAGACCAACTGTCGGGGAATTCAGTTTCAGAGGAGAGTTCGTAAAGTATAAAATGCATTGTTTCTTTTGTGAATAGGAGCTTACCAAGAACTAACAGTGTAGTGTTGCAATCATACTGTCAACTACACACTCCACCCTGTCAGTAGAACAATGTGCAAATAATTATTTTGTTTAAAGATGTTTTGTTTCAATTGTGTAAATTTAGAACGTAATTGAAACGTGAAGAATAGTGTAATTGTTTTCATAATATCATTTCGGTAAAGGTACTGTTTATGGATGTATTATATGATTCATTTATGTGCCAATAGAACTTACAGAGGTAAAGAGCATCCTCATCATAGTAAAATGTGTTAATTATTGGAAAGAGAATTCAAAGAGGATCAACGCAGAAAGTATTCTGAAATCCTATGAATATTAACGATCTGTATATCTGCGGAGAACACAAGTGTCTAAATTGTTCGTAGGAATATTGCTACAATAAATATTCCACGGTCGGTCTCAACTGGTTCGAATCCATGCAATTTCGATAGATAACGAGTATTTCGTGTATTTGAGCGTGTCAACTTCTATGATCAATAGTCCTGTAAGTACAATGCATGTCTTTTGAATTACAGTAGGATGCACTGATCTTCCCCCGCTGGATGGTGAGATCTGGCGCCGAACAATGCCACGGCTTCCTGGGTTTTCCTAGGGTTCGTAACCCGTTTTGTTAAGGTGCTGCTCCGACATTCGCCTGGTGTGGATAGAAAAAAAAACACGGAGAGCAACCGGCCGGTACAATTCTTCTTCTGATAGCAGGTGAATTCGACCCAGCTATTAAGCAAGTGACGAAAATTCTTCCACCGTCGAGACTTGAACCGGGTCGAAGCATCGATGTCCCGGGTCGAAGCACTAATGTGTCTTCATTTGTTGCCCTGGAACAAATAAGACTGTGATTTTCATCAACATTCTTTAAATTTTGGGAGTGTTATACAAGACGTCCCCGGAACATTTTCAAATTTTTCTCAAAAATTGTTCAAAATATTTTCTTAAATTTCTTTTAAGATTATAGTGAAATAGAATTATAAGGTTGGAATAGGGCTCATTTCCACAGTTAAGTCTTAAGAGAAATTCCAAAGCTTGAAATGTTTTTGGCGCCTTTCTAGAACCATAATGTTACAGATGGAGATTTTTTCTTAAAATTAAATTGGTTTTTTGCAATCAGTTTTTTAATAAATGTCATGTAATTTCGTTTGGAAAAATTAGTTCTATTCTCACAATTTTGAATAAAATATGAGCAACATTAAAAACAAGATTATTTCAAACAGCATCAAGTTTTACTTTAAAATTTATGTGGGGATAGCGATAAATGAATTGAATAAAGTGACAAAAGCACCATTTCGATATATTATTTTCTTAAAAAAAACACGAATGTATTTTTTTAAATATCGTTCACATTATTAATATTTACACTAATAAAATAATATCCATTCTTTGACAGTGAGCAGCTTCGAAATGAACTGACAAAATGCATACAGTGATAATGAATAGGGTCCGAATAATTATGTACTAAAATTGGGAAAATATGTACATATATTATTATAATATTCAGAAATATGTACTAAAAAGTGAGAAATATGTAACATTAATTATCTTTATATAAATTCTTTTGTATTTAAATATTTTTATTTTAGTGTATATTGTTCTGTTTCATTAATATAAAGACCAAATTTAAATATTACACTCCTCATAATCCTATTATTTACAACGATCTCTGTAACAAGAAACAATTTCTTTCAAATTTTCAGCAGTGAAACTTTCCTTATTATCTTGTAAAAGTGCCTTGTATTGACTAAAAGAGCGTTCTACATTGCACGAAGTCACTGTTGCGTTTTAAACTTGCACAGATCCTCTGGCGAGTAGTCAATATAGAGTGTGACGCAATTGTCCTCTCATAGCGCTGCATTATTAGCACAAATTGTTTCGAATCCGGGGTGTTCTCCAGAACGGAAGACCGCTTTTTCTTCACTAGATCCCCTATTGATCCCCGAATGATAAATGAACAGTTTTTAAAGAAGCCACTGCCGATTGGGCAATTTCATGCCTATCAGAAAGTTTGAGGGAAGATGTCTCCAAAGATTTAATTGTGGTGCTTAGAGAAATAGACCATTATCATTTTTCAGCCTTTCCAAATCAAGCAATTACTTTGATATGCCTATTGATGTTGCAGCATCAGAATCAAATTGATGTATAACCTGTAGATATAAAATCAAAATGTTGAGTTTTGTAGCTCATAGAATCTAACCAGGTGCTCCATCTCGTTCTAGTCCGTTTTTGTATTGGAAATCAATGTGTCAACTGAGATCTAATCGGTTCTGACAACACAATGCATGCACAAGTTAGGTTAGAAGTAGTAATTTTGGATACCACATCTGTAGGGCTTCTGCTGACTTGCACGTGTGGGGCAGTGCATTAGTACCAGAAGGAAAACGTTACTGTGTTTAACTCCATCAGGCCACAAAAATCCCTTTGTATCGATTACAGTTTTGCGACAATATGTTGATAGTTGCTTTGCTTTTGGATAACACTTCGCAAGTTAAGAAAATATACTTACATTTTAACCGTTCATTTAACCTTTTACAACGTTCCGAATATGATTTCCTTGCACATCAGTTGTTTCGTCAGTAGATACCCAGATGGGGCCATCGCCAATATTCAATGAATGAAATTCATTGTTTTCATAAACAAATAGGGGAAATTTCTTTCTTATTTTATATTCGCGTGGAATTGTTCCATGTGTTTCCATAAATTAACGTAGCACTGGATTGCTTAATTTCCATATAGGAATGTCGGCACAAACTATAGCACAACACAAATTAATTCAAAAGTGAGATTTGAGGCTCAATACTTTGGCGATCACAAGATTTAGTCAATAAGAACTGTTTTGGGGTTTAGACATTAATCTTCGAAGTACGGGTTTGATGACACGACGTGGATGTACTACGTTGAAAGATTTTAAATCACTGAACTCATGCCACATTTGTTTTATGTACCTGGGAAAGAAGTGTTTTTTCTATAGGCAGAAAAGTGTTTGAATTCTTCTGTGATATACTTCAGTTTTACTCTCATGTCAGAGAGGTTTTGTTCTTCGAAATTTTTAATTAGAATGTATAAATTAAGATGTTATTACCCGAAGCGATATTGCTAGACTGCTCAGAAAAGTCGTACTTGCCTATGCTAAATCCTCATTTAGCGTTACCACTGCCCATATGGTTTAATCCAAAAGCTTCAGTGCCACATCACGATTTCGACTTTACTTCAGATTTTCGACCCAAAGAGATAATTTACAAACAAGAGCGGAGGTTAGAGTGTGACTGAGAGAAAGAAAAATGTCAACGACGCCCCTGAGCTGGTGCGTGTAGTTTCTGGTGAAAGGTATCAAGGTCATAGGAGATCCCTGAAAATTGCGAAGTGGGTGCGGGATATCGCGTGCTAATAGAATCATGTTACGAATCAAACTTTCTTTCTATTCTCTGCGATATTGGCGCTGAAAACTAATACACCAGAGGATATAGATTGCATCGTTGCCTTGCCCTTTTATTTGCATTACCGTCGATTTTTATGAACAGACTCATTTCTACGCGATGCAATAGCGGCATTATAGAGAGGATGCTACAGAAAAAAATTGACAATGTTGAATTGTTCGTGACTCCTTATCACAAACAGTGAAAGATTCCTTATCAAAAACAATTAGGAAAAATGAACGATTTTTTTAAATGCAGGAAATGGAAAAATTCAGTAATATGTAAAAATATGTTCTTTCGGGTAAAATATGTATTTATGTGTACTTTCGGGTAAAATATCTAAAAATATGTACTAAAAGTCAACGTTTTTTGGCACTAATCGATATGAAACGTGAATATATCGTTGATTCGACCTGATGGACTTACGTAAAGAAAGTATGTTATTACATAATTATCCGGGACCAACTGATCATCTATAGAAAATTGCACGAACGATTAATGTAATATAGTCACTGGCGCAATGCGGTTAAAAAATAACTGAAAGAAGAAAAAAAAAACAGGTTTTTTTCATTTGTGCGAAGTACTCCGCACAAATTGATTCAAATCCAACGAAAAACTTTGTTTTTTTCACTTCAAATACGATTTCCCACATAAAAATATTTATCCCCGGAGGCACTTTTGCCTATCTTATTCCGCTACCCCGTTTTGGAGTTTCTTTACATGAAGTCCCAGGGATTCTTCTTTACATGAAGTATCAGGCGAACTTTTCTCAAAAATGGCTCCATATAGTTTCTTTAAGTTTCCTGTAAGAATAAAGTGCAATTTATAAACACAGCGTTGTTCCGATTTTCACTACTAAATTGAAAACTTTGAAAGTTTGATCTTTTCGGCGTCTTCTTAAAATTGCAATATTAAATGATTGCTATTTTTTTAAATGAAATTTGTTCCCCATAATTTTTTTCTTTAACTGACGTCCAAACATTTTCCAAAACATTTTCCGTCCGTACATTTTTTTCCAAAATTTTAGTGGTTTTATCAGAATCTTGAGTGAAAAATGGGCATTATTACAAATATTATAAAACAAGATTTTCTCAAAAACGAATCCAATGTTTTTAATTTATTCCAAATTAGATTTTGTTTCGGTAGTTGCTACTTAATTATTGCAAAATATTTGTAGTGGTTAGATACTCGAAATAGTAAAGGTCAATCGCTATTCCAATTCCTGAACGTGTCTGTAACCAAAAAAGTATCCTCCATATTGCATTATTCTTTAATTTTTTGTACACATAATGATAAACACACTGTATAAAATGACGTAAACGACACTTTGATGTGTTCTTTTGTTTTTCCAAAATGTACAGAAATGTAATTTTTCTATATCTCTCGTCGTTTATATTTATATTATTGGCGATGTGTATACGTTACGGCATTTGTGACAACAAATGTTTCATGTCATGTCTGATGAAGTTCTCGGAAACTCTAAATTTTTCAGTAAAAATAAACTCAAACTTCCGCATTTTCATAAATACTCACAAGTCTTTTTTTCAAAATCGGCTCCATTATTTCTTTTAATTCTTTCTACGGATAAATGCACTATATGACAGAACATGAACCCCAGTTTGCTGCCATCTTTTATGTTTTTTAATTACCAAATTAATATTCAAAATTGTACATTTTCAGTAACTATCAAACTTTTCTCAAAAACCTGCTCCAAGTTTTTCAACGTTGGATAACGGCTTCGATTTTGCATATATGACCAGGTTTTTCCCTTCTATAATATTCCTAAAGACGTTGGATTCCGAAAGGGCATTAGATGATAGTTGGGCAGAGTGAAGGGCAAAACCGGAAATTTAATCCATGCTATAAAGACTAGAACGTAAACTAGTACGAGAAAGTCTATGCTATTCTGTACACCACTAGTTGGAGAATAGGTTACTGATTGCTACTGCACCCAGTTTACACTTACAATTGCAAAAGCAATGATACTGATGATTATAATACCAGCTGTAAATGTTCATTGCTTTTTATTCTCGAATAAATAAATACACATATCAATAAGTCATATGAATATGACATTTTTTCTTTAAAACAATATTCAAATTCTATACATTGTTTTAAATTCTCCTAAATCGCAGAGTTTTAAACTGATCTGAGAGAAAATTTAATAAGTAATAAAAGTTCACATTGTGCTGTGATGATATCTTTCCCTAAGAAATAATAGACGCAAAACATTTTACAGATTGTTTATGGCTTATTCAGCAATAAGTTTTTCTGGTTTTCACGAAAATTATCCCGTGACTTACGGTACAAAAATATCCTATCCAATTTCAGTAAGAACATACGTTAAGTATAAATCTCAATTTTACTCACTGACTTCACTTTTCTTTGAAAAGAAGAAAATAATTAAATGGAACCAAACGAAGCACTCATCGAAACAATTTACATGGCCTACCGTGACGAAGAACGTGAGTATACGTGACGCCATCGACTGTACAAATCCTGACAGCTAATCCGTGACGTTACACTCTCCAGGCTTTGGAATTCTCAACAGTTCCCTACAAAACCGCGGCAGGGGAAATAATTTCATTTTTACGGAGCCATCAAATGCACATTGTGTTAAAACTGCATTTCTAATTCGCGTCGCTGAACTATTACTATCAGGAAAACTACTCGATGTTACTTTTTATACACATAACTATACTATAATATATGTTTGGAGCTATCGCCGAAACAAGTTGACAAGTTTCGGAAGAAACATTTTGTTACAATAAAGCAAAAGTAGCGCCTCAGTGGTAAGAAATTTGCCATGCACGTATGTAAGGGTGTTGCTCGGCAGGCGTTAATGTTCACTTTCGCCTGTTCAGTTTGATTGGTGATTCCGGGTGCGACAATGGCTAAGGTCATTAGTCCCGTAAGCGCAGTGCTTGTTTTATCGCAGGAAGTGGTAGTTATCTTCCTCCGCTGCTTGCCGAGATCCGACGCAGGTCTACCCGTAAGCAAGCGGGGTTTCTCTTCAACCAGCTACCTCCCAATGGCGGGGTACAGCCCCAGCCGAGTCAAGATCTAAGCTTCCGATTAGTCTCCCGACATGTGTTGTAGTACAGAGGATGTAAGTGTAAGTGTGTGTAAGTAAGGGGTGAGGATAGGACAAGAAGAGGAAGGAAGGATCGCGCACGATCCGTGACCCATTTGAAGGATTATGCTCCTGCATTCACCTAGTATTGATCCGAGAAACCACGGAAAACTACCGATCAGAGCAGCCAGAATTCTCCTTCCAACAGCGGCAGAATTCCATCTAGCTATGCAGCTAGAGTCGAAAATCCTACCACCGTCGGGACACGAACCCTAGGACTTCCCAGTAGGAGGCACTGCAGTGACATCAACTGATGCGCTGGCCACCTAAGCCGGTACACACGTTCAGTATAAATACTATTATCTTCACGCACGACTAGCAAATAATTGGATGTCTTACTTGAAGGCCTTCCCTACTTTACTGCGTTTTTATATTTTAAGCATCTTAAATAATTACATACATTACAATGAATAGAATTATTCTACCGTTGAGTACCTTCAAAACTTTGAAGTTCGATAGAGTTCAGCTACTTAGACGCGTAAAAGCAGTAGCTTCATTGTGACGTTATGTGGTATCTGTCTGAGCGTCAGCTATCCATATTTTACAGCATTAGTCCTTTATTTCAAAAGAATGAGGTACCCCATCATTACCTTTAGGCTAAATACTGACGTATTAAATACGACTATGACTTTAAATCTTAATAAATGTCTCATGAATTTACGAGATTTCTTATGACTAGAAACGCACTCAATTTTGAACGATGTTTGAAATATAGTAGTTAATTATTTTTTATTGCCTTTGATATCACCATAAGCAAATTCTTTATTTTGTTGATGGCAACGCCTTTCACATTAGGCGTTTTATACCTTTGTGTTCATTTCATTCGAAGCACGAAACTCAATGTTCATCTCCATAAGATATTTTTCAGCTCGGAAAGTACAAATTTATGTACCTCCAGAGAGCGATCGGTGCTAGTTAAAGAGCAACGTAATGTACAGGAATGCCACGCAGATTTCTCAATTCTTTTCTTTGTCGAAAGCGACTAATGATTTTGATTATTCACAGCGGCCACATTATTTTTTCACAAGTCAAAGTAGTAGGTACGCTATCACACAATGAGAACATTTTTATTAAAAACTTTAGACGTGTACAAGCAACATTCAATATTTTTAAGGATTCACATTACGTTTGTTACAAATAGCCCAGAGAAAATAGAAAATATTTTGTGAAACAGGAAGTGAGGAAACGTACGAAATCAGCGTAAAATTAGACATTCACAGTTTATCATGGTGTGTTGCAAGCTACTTCCCCAGCAGGAGGGAGCAACAAAAGGACAGTGTAATCGTAGAGCTTTGGTTGACGTATTACTACTTAACAAAACATGTGTAACCAATCCTTCAAAGTCTTTATTAGTTATTTTTAATAACTCAATATTACTAAAATAATTAAAAAGGGATATTTTTTTATTAAGGGTTGCATATGGTGAAATAATTAGTTGTTATTTTTCACTCGTGAGACTAAGTGTATGAGTACCCTACTAAGCATTCTGCTGAAGGAACCTTAGAGTCCCGACGCGTTTTGTATTGCGTTTTTAACATGTTGAGGTGATGAAGGGGAACGCCTATTCATTTAGTCCTTTCAAATATGAGTACCTGAATGTACAGAATAGCGGTGCAGCGGTTGAAAGTAAGATATCAAAGTTTTCTCCTTTAATCCATCTCCTCTCATCATTAGTCTATCTCAGCTCATCTCATCTCATATCGGGCTTACCAACTTAATGATTTTCATAATGTTTTGTGGGCTTCCAGAACGTCTTGATTTGCGGTTTTCTTTGGGAGACTAGCCAAGCACAAATTGTTTTTCACCAATATCGAAAATCAACCATTGCTTGCCTTAAATAAAGGACAAAATGATTACCTATTCATTTTCAGTAAGAGAGATATCTAAATCAAAAAAGAATCAAACGCAACAAAAATCCAAACGCAACAAAAATCCAAACGCAACAAAAATCCAAACGCAACAAAAATCCAAACGCAACAAAAATCCAAACGCAACAAAAATCCAAACGCAACAAAAATCCAAACGCAACAAAAATCCAAACGCAACAAAAATCCAAACGCAACAAAAATCCAAACGCAACAAAAATCCAAACGCAACAAGAATCCAAACGCAATCCAAACGCAACAAAAATCCAAACGCAACAAAAATCCAAACGCAACAAAAATCCAAACGCAACAAAAATCCAAACGCAACAAAGATCCAAACGCAACAAAGATCCAAACGCAACAAAGATCCAAACGCAACAAAAATCCAAACGCAACAAAAATTCATGTTGAATAAACATTCAAACTGAATAAAAATTCAAATTCAATACAAATACAAATTCAATACAAATACAAATTCAATACAATTTCAAATTCAATATAAAATCAAATTCAATAAAATAGAAATTCAATTTCAATAGAAATTCATATTCAAAATAGCTTTTGATCTATTATTTAAAGCAACATCTTTTATTCCAAGGTTTAATTTCAACATTAATGTGCCTCATGATAGTTATTGCAATAGTTTAGTATTTGTATCCGCATCCGAAATATTTGACAATAACGATTGCAGGAACAAAGCCGAATTATTGAAATTAAGAGCGTAACTTAATTTTAGCTATGGAGACTTTTTCATCGTGTTTAGCACGATATTTTACATAGGAATTCTCAACTGGAGTGTGGAAAGAAAATTACAGTGAGTGGTAGATGCTTAGGCCTGGAAGAACAGGACTTCAACACACATAAAAATGTTAACCTATTATTTGTATAAGAGTTTATTACATTATGTAAATAGAAGAAAGAAAAGGTTAATGACAAATGAAAATGTGTGTACAAATATTATTTTGTGCTATTGACGAAGAATTGTTACAGGACCTAACATATGACAATTTTGTATTAATTATCAACTGTTAATCAATGAACATCATGAAATAAATAAACAGCATACAAATATAAATCTAAGAAAAAAATATTGTATTGTTCCGAGACATACAATTCCTTTCTTTGAATGGTGGAATTCAACTCATAACTTTCGCTACATTTAGTTCTTTTCATGAGGTTTTGGTCATGTCCATTAGTAACTACTAGTAACACTCATGATGTCAGAAACTTGTACCTAACTTGCAAGTTTCTGTTACTCCTCTTCCGATATTAACGTTTCATTACGTTCGTTTGGTATAATTTACATTATGCATGACACAAATTTATGTCTCTTTTTTAGTGTTACACATATTCAAATATTCTCTTTTATTATTACTATATTTCAAGTATAGAAAAAGCAACTATGTATGGTCTTACATAAAATGACTTTAAATTACTCTAAGAAGACGATTTCTTTTTCATCACATCTTTGCGTTCATATTTCAAGCTCTGCATATTTTCTGACCTCATACCATGGGTGTGGCTTCCTGAAGTATTCAGAGAGTGATGTAGTGAAAAAATTAGGGTGAAGTACCTATCCCAAGGGGTTGTTTGGATAAAAGTTTTTGTGTAGAAGTCGTCTGGCATTATTCACATTAACATAACGAGACAACTCTGCACAGTGACGGGGAGTGCGCTCTGCCGGCTCTTTATTGAAACACTGCTCAGTACAAACAGCAACTAGAAGATAGCAGCACCATTCACATTTTGCATCTGCGTATTTAACAGATATAGACAGGTATATGCACAAAATCTCCAATATAGTTGTTAAACACGATAATACGAGATAGGAAATTATTATCTCATTTTTAAATGTAAAAAAAATCGTTTCACGCAGAAAATTAAATAAATTGGGCAAATAAGCTCATTTGACTTCATTATTATTGCAATTTTCAAACACTTTTTTAAAATAAAATTCGTTTTATCGAAAATTGAGGCGCAATGCAGCATTATTAGGTAAGTGCCTACAAATACTTATCATAAAAATGGCAACAATAAAAAACGTGCAAAGGAAAATATTTATACTATCTTTTAATGCAATAGTTTTGCTTCCATCAGTGTATTATTATAATGCATTTATGATTGACAAAAAGGAAGATTAATTTTCTATTTACAATTTTAAGTTCATGTTAGAGAATTTCAGATGTTAAGTGATTTCTAACTTTTGAAATATAATAGATTACAACTTTTTTCTTATTTTTTCAAAAATAGAAAAAACAGCCAGCGATTTAAGGATTTTCAGTTCTTTATTGATTTTTACTTTCTCCTCCTTACTTCGAAAGAAAAAGTACCGTAATAGCGTCCACAAAACTGCGATTTTGAAAGTGAATAAATTCTGTTCCTATATATAGTAAAATACTTCCTCCAACTTAGTGTACCCAGAATCCATGTTTTGTGGGTCCTTGATACCGAAAAATAGATTGATGGCATAACATCTGTCAGTAAGTCCGTCTTTCTGTGGAAAACGCAAACGCCTAAACTGTTCACACGATTTTCTCCACAAGTTATATTCTCTGATCGATCTGAACGAACTCGAGGCATTGGGAGTTTCAAACTGATGTTTTGTTTTTGTGGTTACTTCAAATGAAGCCTCAAAAAAATTTTTCTAAATTTTTTAAAAAAGACCCCAATTTTTTTTATTAAACTTTGTCCTCGGATAGCGAAAATAACAATCTAAAGAATGATGCAGATCTCATGTGCGTTAAAATCCCAGATATTTTGAAAATTGCGAAAGTTCAATTTCTTGGGCGGCGTCTTCATACAACTACAATATTAAGGTTGAGATTTTTCCTTAATGAAATCTGTTGTTTAGAGACAGATGTTGTTAGGTCATGTTATAGTTTCCGAAAATATGAGTAGTTTTCGTGTAATTTTGCGAGGAATACAGGCAATTTTTAAATTATTTTGTTCTAAAAACTTCAAATTTTTTCTTTAAATTTTGTCCTCATATATATAAAGGGCAAAAAATATGGCGCTAGTCCGATTTTCTGAGAACTCTCCATATTTTTGAAAATTGCAAAAAGTTAACATTTTGAAACTACAAAATTGAAGATAAATATGTTTGCCTTAGACAAAACCTATTGTAAATAATCAGCCCTTTAAAAAGGACATACACAATTTTTTGAAGAAACGAATGGTTTCCCTGTAATGTGTACTTGAAACTAATGCGAGAAAGTAGACGCTGTTGTAGCACCACTAACTTATTAAGAGGTTTACAAATTCTTCCACGCAATCGTCGCGTGAATCTGTGTTTACGATTGCATTTATACTTTTTATAACAATTACTTTTATTATTAATCTTATAAAAGTCCCTGAGGTGTTTGAATTTTACCTCCCACCATGCCTCCACCTCTTGCTTCGAAAATCAAATCACTCGCTTCAAATTACATTTGCTTCTGGGACTCGTAATTTTTCATAAAGGTTTCACCATCTGTTATCAAGATAATTTAAATACAGACACTTAGGTTCTGATCATCCATACCGTGATGTAGAGAAAGAAAAGCATGCAGAAATGCTCGATTCCCGTATCGATACCTTCGTTGGGTGTCTTCATGTGAATCAATACCTTGGAGAATCGATTCTTTTCTTTCGATTCGATTCTAGAATCGATTTCAACTTTTCGATTCTGGGATCGATTCTTTTACAGGAGTGGAACGTCCCTATCCGCGGCTTAAGTCCTAATTGCCGGGCGTGAGCTGCTGCCAAACGTTGCGGGATGCGAATCAGCGCTTCCACGAAAGGCCAATAAATAAGCGCGCGGTTTTCCGAGCAGGCAAAGGTGCACGGCCAGGTGTACGGCCCTTCCGAGAAGGCTCGGGGCGCGGCAGGGGTGCCAGCGCACGGCGCGCCGCGCTCGGGGAGGTGCGTTGTGGCGGTGCCACTGGCCGGTGAATTCGCTGCCCGCCCAGACGCCGCCCCCTCTTTTCTCCTCGGCACGCACTCGGGTCTTTTGATGTTTCCGCTTCACAGTACCCCTGTGGAGGCTACTATTTATTTTTATAGGCCGGGTAAATGAAGCTACTGCCTTGCGGCTTAAGTAGCTAGAGGAGGGGGGGGGGCTTTTCTTAATAACTAACTAAAAAGTTTATTTAATCTAATTGTACAGTTAAAATACATGCACTTGGTATGCCTAACTTATGGGTAAATCAGTATTATTTACTAATTACTGAGGAATGTTTTCTTTTTTGATTGGTTATTTTTTATACATTTACGCATCATTCACTTTTGTTTAACATTATACACATAACTCATTCACTCCCACTGTACTACATTCTGTTCGCCACGGCACTGACGACTCAAAGTGTCCGTGGCGCTCAGGCCCATTGAGAGGCGTGGCAAGAGGGCGCGGCATCGTGTTCCTCGCGCGTACCTTCGTGATAGGTAACTTAATGTTTTGTTTCCACAAACTTTTAAGCGGGGATTTTCAACGTTGGCTGTGTTCTAAAAGGACATGCAAATGCTTCTCCAAAACAGAAGTGGATAAATTGTAATCGATCAATAAAGTAAAATCGTGATTCTACGGAGACGACGGGTAACGTAGAAATCAATCCTTACACCGAGGAGGAAAACAAAACGCGATGGAGTTGGACTATGTCTTTTTGCGGAGGTAGATAAACGGCTTAGGAAAGTTGACCGGAGAATGCAGTTGGTGCATGCTCCACTCAGTACCTTCGCCCTCTTACATTCAGAAGTACCTGCTGAGTTGGCTCACAGGCTGTGTTGTCGTTATCTATGCAACGACTCTGACCGGGAGGATCTACGGTTCAAGTTCCGAAGGTGGCGGATTTTTGATGCTGAGATTTACATAGTCGAATTCAGTCGCTATCTGGAGGATAATTCTAACGGCCGGCTGCTCTCGGTAGCTTTTCGTGGTTTCTCCTATCAACAGCAGGCGAATGCTGGAGCAGTACACAATCGTGTCAATCACTCTGCGATCTTTTTCTTCCTCTTCCTTGTCCTATCCCTCCCCCTTTCTCTCTCCACCACATACATGCACACACTACACAACACGCATGCACTACACCACATCACATGACGGAAGTCCCGTGTAGAGCTTAGAGCTTGCCCCGGCTGAAGCGGTGCCACGCTGATGGGAAGTACCCGGAGCGCACTCGCAAGACGGCATCGAATCTCACTGACCGGCGGGGGAGTTACACCGTCTCCTTCCGAGATGTAACATATGCAACTGGTGGCACACACGTAGTGAACCGATAAGTGTATTTTCCTTGCCAGCAGAAGTTGAAAATAGTGCAAGGGCACTGTTGCTCAGCCCCCTTCCTCCTTATTGAACTAACCCTTCTGTTCGGTAAATATACGGTGGTGTTCACTGCTCCGATGCACTGTGGGGTGTTGCCAGGCGTTCGAGAGGGGCAAATTCGTAAAATTGTGTTCACATAAACTCCAGAAAGCCCAAGCGTTTTTGTTCAAGCGAATGAGCCTGAGGTGAGGTCGTCCGACTCGTGAGGGATAAACGATAATGCTCTATTTGTTTCTGATTGCTAGAACAGACAACAATGAAAATGCAATCTTGTATTACTGTATATTTTATTCTTGGACAACAATTAGTTTGCTTTTTACGCTGAAAACATTATCTTTGGCATGATGAGTGTTCCGAACACACATTTCTTTGGCACATATTATAATGACAATGTCATCACACACAACGGAGTCGCCATAGTTACTTCTGGCACTAATATTATCTACTTCATTAGAATCATTTTCAGGGTTGAAATCGCTATCTTCATTTCCCGAAAGTAATCCATCAGATACATTTTCCTCATATAAATCGAGGCACGGCTGAATCTCAATATCACTCAGCCTAGACATCTTGATAACCACACAAATGAAAATATTTGATTAATGAAGAGGTACAAAATCTCAAGGTTAAATTTTGAAAATATTTATAACGCGCAAATAACTATATCACATAAAATCACACAAATATCACGCACTGAAGCAACACTGAATACAACCAATAATGGCCTGTGTTATCGTATCAAATGTGAGTAGCGATAAATGTATACACAATTCTCACTAGCAACAATAGAAATACGCAGTAGGCGACATCTGACAATCACTACAATAACTAGAAATTCTTTTCAGAAAAACGCAACAATTTAAAAACCAATCGGTAACGAGAAAAATGCGAAACTACAAATGAGACTCCTGGACTCATCTCAGGCTTCTGTGGGCTAAATATGATTGTCGCAATATGTGATTAAAAAATATTTTAAAAAATTGAGAGAAATGTTGCTGTAACAATTGTGAGGTATATTAAAGGAATACCTGGACATTAGGGGCAGAAATTAAATTTCTAATTTTGCTATGAGCATAGAATAATGGGAGTCCATTGGACAATTTTTTGAGCCATTTGGACGCCTCATACCTACTTCTCCAAAACCACGAATTCTTACTTTCTCCGTAGAATCTAGGTATGCTATTCCTTCAACTCTCGTTGAAATACACCGGAGATGATAGAGAAAATTTTTCATGAGTCTTGATATGTTTAAAAGAAGCTATTTTACCCATTGTTATTACCATCAATACTTTGAAAACAAAACACGAATGAATTAAGAACATGTTGTAGGTATTCGTTTTTTAAATGCGCTTCTTTCGATGTTTCAGTTGAGCACATTCGCTATTACTGCAATTAAAACAAGCTATCCACGAGCGACTCTGAGTTAATAATTGACTAAAAATTTTTATTAGCGTACTACGAACATTTTAGTCACGTGGAATACGGTACTAGCTGAAATTAAATGTTCCTTTCAAACTGTAATTTTAATTCACGTTGAACGGAGTTTTTGGAGCCGAGTATAATACAAGAGTAGACGCATCATCTTAAGAGCTGTAACATGTCACGCACGGGCCATCTGGACACTAATAAGCATCATCAACAAAGGCGTCCACACACAGAGGTGTCTTTCCCGAAGACAATTTCATCGTTCGTGGAAGAAGTATTGCGCCTTTCGTCGCAGACGCCTCAACCCAAGTGTCTGGGCGGGGCTGGGTGCGACGCCTCCTCATGCAACACAATAAAAACATCCATTTGCGTTCGGGCGCGCGCGTAACCGCCGAGACGTAGGACGTCGACAGGGAAGGCGGAGACGGCGAGGCGTTGGACAGGGAGGTGGGCGCGGCAAAGGCGCTGGACCAGGGGTCTTCAACAGACGGGACGAGGAACTCATAGCAGCGGTGCACCGCCCATACAGAGTATAACAAAACTCCGCTGCCAAACAATGAGGGGGTAACGGTTATCAACCAAAACGCGGCGTCGCTACCCTGCAATATTACATTACCACAGATGCTGAAATTCGTCTCCCCGTGCAGTCGGTAGGTAGCGACGTAGTTTTTGGTTTGCTTGGCAAAAAAATACTTACATTTTCAAAATTAATCGATAATTACTGTTAAAAAGGTTTGTACAAATTATATTCCTTCACGCTTTTCAACTAAAAACTGAAATTTATCTCTCTAGTCAAAAATATCCCTTTTCCCATTAGTATTCAGAAAATTTCACGTAGGAAATACTACAACATTTTTCAATTCAAATTGTAGATAAGATTTCTTTTTACTGTAAGCTCTTCAAGCTTTTCCATCTTAGCAGTAAAAGTTAGACCCGTGTTAAACATAAACAGACTTCATTCTGTAGCACATATAATTTGTGAAGTATTCACGCGTCAGAGGAATATCAAGAGCTTTATTTCTCATCTCAGCTACCAGTTGTGAAGTGAAAGCAACATCATGTTCTCTGAGAAGTTTGTTTGAGACTGTTCCCGGACATTCTTTGATGAAACATCTTATTACACAGTTCTCAGTCGCTAATCCTTGCTCATGTGAACGACCTCCAGTTCAGAAAGTCTTTCAAAAGACGATGGATAAAAACTATTTTTCCTAAAAAGAAAAAAGTACAACTTTTATGATATGTTTTAATTGATCATGAGACCAATTATTTTGACTCGCTTTGGTGGCAGATCCAGTACGGGATGTGGTTTATTTGTAATGCAGAAATAATTCGTATTCATTTTACGGACGTAAACCTGGGCTAGGGCTGTGTTCTCACTTCTATTTGTAATTCCGCTAATGGAAGATAACTCTTGAGAAAACAATTTATTTTGCTGGTTTTCTAGAAAAGTGCCCTAAATAACATATTATTTACTTCGATTAAAAGGTAGTCTATTGAGAGTTTAATTGAAAACTGTGAACAGCGGGAGCTCTTTGAGGGTAGTTGATCATGGCTTGTCCACTTACATCCTTTTGATGACTTAATTCTCTTACATACATATTTCTCATCTAGTTTTTGTCATGATTTATGTCAATTGAGTTACACGTTAAGGGCGTTAATGACTTCTTTTTTAGGTATAATGCATATTCGAGTTCTCTGTGGACGTGTTGGCTTATAGAAACGAAAACCCGAAAACCTACAGATATCTGGTAATTTAGAGGTTTGACGTCATTTTATTTGAAAATTCGAAAAATGGAAAACATTCATACTGAAATAAAAATATAGAAATATCAATGGATTGCCAAAAAAACTCATCCTTTGTAGTTCTAAATGGCTTCGATGAAATTAAGGATAGGAATTCAGAACTGAATTCCACCGACACCGAAAAAGGAAAAATGCAATTCTAATACCCAGTCCTATCAAAAAATGGCATTTTCTCCCATGACATAGTTGCAGTGTGCGGTTCATATTTTGATTATTATGAACAGTTTTCATTTACAAAAAATCCTTTAATTATACTGAAATTAAACTTACAACCAATTGTCACTTTTAAACTGAATCCTGATAAGAGCAATAACATAAGGAATCTCTTCAGATTCCTCACAGAAGAGTAAATATTTTTCAGAGACCATCAACATCAAGAAAAAGCCAGAGCACAGTTTCAAGTGATGGACACTAATTTGAAGACTTGCTGAAAAGTGAGAAGTTAATATATTGTTCGTATCATTGATCCAGTATCAACATTTGTGTACACTGATTCGTAGGTAAAATGAAAAGTCAGAAGTTTAAAGTACTGTTTGTTTCATTGAACTGCTAATATATATAATTTTCTCAAAATATGTTTTCGGATTCATGGCCCCAGAACATATCTCAGTTTCTCCATTCTTGCACTATTATTTTTAGTGAAGATACCGAAACCAACTAAATCTCTCGTGAAAACTATATTATACTTGTCACTGTACACACTGGACTGACACTTGTCCATGTTCTGCCCTAGCTAGATAAGACTTCACTAGTTTTCATCTCGCAGTCCGCAATGATTATGTCGTCAGGCTCAACAGAATTGTCGTAGATAAACCTCCGTAAAGTTAGAATCGCAAAGTTTTAAAAAATTATTGAAACTAGGCTCAAAATTTGTCGCTTTTTTGTCACTAATTTGTTACGCAAAAATAAAATTTGTCGCTCTTCATTTGACCTTGGTATTAAGATTCGGCTAACTTGATATCAAGTTAGCATCGCAAACGCAAGAAAACCAACTAATTACAGACAAAAATAAAAAATAACAACATAGGAATTTGTCGCTTTTTTGTCGCTCCAGACTTTACAAAAAGCAAATTTAGCAAAAAAAGCAAAAAGTAGTATTTGAAGAGCGACAAAATTTGTTTTTTGTAAAGTCAGAAGCGACAAAAAAGCGACAAATTCCTATGTTGTTATTTTTTATTTATGTCTGTAATCAGTTGGTTTTCTTGCGTTTGCGATACTAACTTGACACGACTTTCGCATCGTGTTTGCGAAAAAATTGCATTTTCGGTAATATTTGAAGAGCGACAAAATTTGCTTTTTGTAAAGTCAGAAGCGACAAAAAAGCGACAAATTCCTATGTTGTTATTTTTTATTTTTGTCTGTAATTAGTTGGTTTTCGTGCGTTTGCGATGCTAACTTGACACGATTTTCGCATCGTGTTTGCGAAAAAATTGCATTTTCAGTAATATTTGAAGAGCGACAAAATTTGTTTTTTGTAAAGTCTGGAGCGACAAAAAAAGCGACAAATTCCTATGTTGTTATTTTTTATTTTTGTCTGTAATTAGTTGGTTTTCTTGCGTTTGCGATGCTAACTTGATATCGAGTTAGCCGAATCTTAATACCAGGGTCAAATGAAGAGCGACAAATTTTATTTTTGCGTAACAAATTAGCGACAAAAAAGCGACAAATTTTGAGCCTAGTTTCAATAATTTTTTAAAACTTTGCGATTCTAACTTTACGGAGGTCGTAGATAAGCATAAACTATTTTCTCAATGGTATGTACTCTTCATGTTATTTGAATTCGGGTATTTGAATTCCTTTGACGAAGTATTTTTCTCTGGAAGTTGTATCTTATGTTCACTTCATCCGATATGGGGAGTTAACTATAATCGAATTATCTTATGTTTGTAATGTCCGTGCATCAGTACCACCGACTCAGTTCATTGTAACTGAGCACGCTATTGCAATCTGTGCCCGAGACCGGGGCTCCCGAAGCCAAGGATCCCCAATTAAGATGGCAATGGCCATGAGGAACTCGTTTGAACCCTTTGCATATGATCTTGGCTGTCCAGGTGACGCCGCATCGAAGGCTGTGTTGCCGACGTTTCGACCATCTCGTCGTGGTCTTCCTCAGGGCTGTTGTGCGAGGAAGACCACAAGATTGTCGAAACGTCGGCAACACAGCCTTCGACGCGGCGTCACCTGGACAGCCAAGATCATTTACATGACTCTGGCCGCGGAAGCCTACGACTTCCCTTTGCATAGGGGTTTTCGAGTCTTGGCTATGCCTCTAGTTGGAGCTACTGCATTAGTGGCAACTCCGGCTAATAAATGAACACCACATTCTATTTTCACTGTCTAATAAAACTGTGTGTTCTGCACTTTACTTTCTTGCATATAATTTGCATAGTACGAGGAAAGTTACGTAATGTTGATACGAACATTTTTTCAGGGAATTTTGCATTGAAATGCAGGGAACTGCATGGAATTTTTCGACACAAAAAGTTGGTAGATAAAAGTAGGTTCAAAATAGTGAAAAAAGTGGATGTCTTGTCCCCATATGTAGTCAATTACTTCATCTAACACATGTGGTCAAAATCCTCGTTTTGTAGGTTCATGAAAAAGTACGGGAAAACGTCCGTCCGTCCGTCCGTTTATCCGTCGATCTGGAGGTTCGTCGGTCTGTCCGTTCGTATGTGAACAACACTAACAACTAAAATTTAGGCAGAATGTTTACGAAAACTGATATTCTCCGATAGATCTGGGAGATATCACGACTTCCTGAAATTGAATTTTGATTTTTGGAGGTACTTTACATGAAGCTTCAACGATATTTTCAAAACGATCTCGAAAATGGCACGGTCGCAGGCACGGACGGACGAACGAAGAACAGAAGAAGTTTTGGCGTCAATCGATTTTTCGGTATCAAGGACCCACAAAACATGGATTCTCTCTGTGCAATGTGTTAGAGGAAGTAATTTCCTAAATACAGGGACAAGATTTATGCCTTTTTTGTTACCAGAGTACAACAGTACGAGTTTTTCTGTAAAAAAGTCGCCGTTTTTCGGCACAGAGTTACAATACTTTATCTTCTTACGCAGTGATGCGAGAAAGTACAAAAGTACAACAACGCTGGTTAGTTTTCAACATTGATTTATTTTGTCCTTACAAACTTTTTAGCGAAATAAAAATGACTGCTCGTATGTTCTTGCTCCTCCCCCGCTCCATTTATCAACACCACATATTTCCAATTAACTTTATAATCTCACTTTAACAAATTATTCTTAGTTCTATTTTAAATATTAACATTAAAAATCAGCCAAAAATGAAAAACCATTCGTAATAAATGTAGACGGCCGTACAGTGAGTGGAAACTTACGTAAATAAAAATGCTATAATCAATTAATATAAATAAATACCGTCAAACGGGGCGAGACTGTGCCATAAGGGGTGAGAATATGCCAGGGTTCATTTTTTGTGATATTAGCATTCTATTGACAGGTATAAGAACTTTGCAGTTTCTAACTTGAACAAACAGTTCTTAGTTCAAATAATAGCAAAGGTCATATACCCGTCAACAGGCTGCGAATATCTGAAGAAATGGAACCTGGCACATTTTTACCCCATGTGACACAGTCTCGCCCCATTTGACGATATCTATCTTATAATGAGATTTAATGTAGGCCTATGTAATTTATTTTGAGAATAAGGAAGGGGCGAAATCAACTTCTACATCGTGTGCATCGCGTTTGTGTGCCATTGGCGGTCAAAATCACTGAGAATCTTCATGTAAGCTTTTAATCCTTAATTTCCCCTATCTCGCAGCTACCGGGCGGCGGTCTCTCTTTCGACTGAGTTTAGAGGGCCGGAATATGAAGGCGGCAGGTTTATCGGCGCGCCTATCAGTCTTGACCTGAATACCGGGCCATCAAGTTCTAGTTCAATGCGCCGGCGGGAGGAGAAAGCTTCGAGGCCGCTCGGCAGCAGCAAGGGCGTGGGCTGGTCGAAGTCTCTGACGGATCGACGAAAATCACGCTTTCTGCGGGAAATTCCACGAACTGTTCAACCGAATGTACTTTGTAAGGAGTTCTGTGTTCGAGTCCCGACGTTATAGCGTTTTTTCCACTCTAACCACAGGTGAGTAAATGATGTCTTGTGTCTAGATCAAAATCTTAGAAGCTAGACATTAAAAATCTTTCTCCATTATCTGATGACCTACTCATATGATGTCCTAAACTTCATAGATATGCTTTCTACATTAAGTCAAGGATGTAAAAGTCACTCCAATCCATTGGTCGTTCCTTTTTAGATGGATTTCAGGTAATAATGATCAGTGCTGTAACAACAAGACATTAAAATTGGTATTGTTTTATATTTAGTCAAATTTATTAATAAAAACAAAAACAATAAATAAGCTGTTCTCAATAGGGACACCATTCATTCAAACAAATAAGGAAGTAATAGATTTAAGATAGCGCTAGATTGCAGTACTTGTCAATGAGGTGACATCTCCGTTCTCGCAGTACTGCCAAAGCCGAGATCACGAATGATGGGCTGAACGAGGATGGGAAACGATCCTATCGCCCTGCCCTAAGAGTTTGATCAGGAGGGGTACGATCGCTGGAAGTTAATTTCTCGTTCATTTGTCATTCATGACTTTCAATAAAATTCGCTTTGTCTTGGTCAAAAATGCCTACATTTTATCCTCTCATAAATTTCTATTACAAATGCATGGTTTCATTCATTACGTTTTCAAAAATCAAAATAAAATTTATTTTTATTATGAGCTTGCAAACCACCAATAAGAAATTTCTATACGAAATTACCCACTTTAACAAGCTAGTAAATTGTTTGTTACCAGATTCAGCTCACAAAACAGAGACCGTCTTCACTCCCTCAATTATTCAATCTCAAAGTCGATACCAGTCAATAATTTCTTCTTCCATCATTCCCATTAAAAGCTCTCTGGGTCTATTGTCATTATTTTCTATGTTTTGATGTTTTCTCTTAACTTTACTTACATGTCAACAACTTTTACTAATTCTAATGAGACTTGCAGTTCATTTATCCCACATTTTCAATCCTCTGTTCTCATCTTCCACACTTCCAGTTTGTAACCACCACTTATCTTCCATACTTCCAGTTTTATTTTTTGATGGACGCTTATCATTGATTAACGATTTTTATTTCCGTGTAACATTCCTTTCGACCATCACCCATATTTCTCATGGTTTGAACATGAGTGTGGACTGGGCGAAATATCGACTTTCTGAATTAAAATTTCATGAACTCTGCTTCCACACATAGATATCGAGTCCGATGATGTGCGTTTTGGAGGGTCCGCAAGTCAGGAAAAATACTCGGCTGGAATCATTTATTATTATTATTATTATTATTATTATTATTATTATTATTATTATTATTATTATTATATATAATAATTTATTGTTCCATTGATGGTTATATGGTTCAGTATTAATACTCTTTCACATGTTTTTCAGTTCTCGCCCGACCGCCGTGGTGTGCGGATCGTGTCCGCAGCTCCGTTGTGCCTTACCTTGTCGCCTGCGAGTGCGCCAAGATAAGGAGAGGTCAAGCGATAACAAACCTGTGTGCAGTAGTTCTAAGTGAACAGTTATATTTGTGCAGTGAAACAGTGTTATTAATTTCAGTTCTAAAAAGACAATTTATATATAAAACTCAGTGATTACAGAAGTGTATTCGGGTAGGCTCGGTAGCATGTAGTGTGAACGCAAAAGCTACCAATATCCGGAAAGCTTCGTATTTCAACAAATGCCATTAGAAGAATCAGCAAGCAGCGGTAGACACAACATGGATCTTGATTCATCTGATCCCGTGAACCTGACACAGAATGCATGGCAAATATACGCACCAGCTCGGTCAAAAAGACCGAACCCAGACGTCCTCGACCCTGATGTAAATAGAAGGGTAAGGCAAAAGACAGCGTATTGCGATAGTAATAATAGTATTTATACAGTTCCCACCAAGAATCAATTTAGTGCTCTCAATACAGAAGATGCAATAGAAAACAATGAGGAAACTTCTCCCAAAACCACAGTACCTCCAATTTTTGTGCCAAATGTAAATAATGTTCCAGCCATGATTAAGTTTATAAAGGAAGCTTTAAAAACCGAAGACTTCGAAATAAAATCTCTGGCAAACGACAAAATTAAAATAGCACCAAAAACTCCAGATGTTTACAGGGGAATAGTAAAACATTTATCAGGCAACAACTACGTATACTATACATACCAGTTGAAACAAGAACGTGCGTATAGAGTTGTCTTGCGGCACATACATCATACGGTAGATGTAAAAGATATCAAGGCTGCGCTTTTAGAAAAGGACCATAAAGTTAGAAACATAATAAATGTCCGTCATAGGTTGACGAAGTTACCTCTGCCCTATTTTTTGTAGACCTTGAGCCCAAATCTAACAACAAAGAAGTATTCAAAATTAACCGACTACTAAATTGTGTCGTTGCATTTGAACCACCACGCCTGAAACGAGAGATAGTTCAATGCAAAAATTGCCAGAGATATGAACATACCAGGTCGTACTGTGCATACCCGTTTCGGTGTGTTAAATGTGGAAAAGAACATGATCCAGAAAAGTGTCAAAAAGAAAAGCAAAGTCAACCGACATGTGCGCTGTGCGAAGGGAATCATCCCGCCAACTATAAAGGTTGCCAAGTATATCAAGAAATACTAAAAAGGAAAGGGTACAAAAACTCAAGTAAACCCAGAACATTTCAACAAGAGATGCCTATGCAGACACAAAACAACAATATTGCAACTACTTATCCCCAAGAAAACAAAAGTCTACAAGTAAATGAAGGAACATGGGCCGATGTTGCGCGACCAAAGTCACCAGAACGACAAAAACATAATGAACAACATAACGATAGCCACTCCATTATGAACATTATACAGCACTCCTTTGAGAGATTTGAAAACATATTAATGCAACAAAGTCAACAAATAAACTCTCTAATTAACCTCTTAACGACGCTTGTATCCAAATTATCCAATGCCTCAATTTCTTCGCATTGCAGCTTGGAACGCCAACGGCTTGGCAAATCATCGCCAAGAAATTGAAATATTTCTCAACAAAAACAAAATAGACATTCTACTTCTGAAACTCATTTCACAGAAAGAAGCTACTTTAAACTGAAGAACTTCACATTATACGATACTAAACATCCTAGTGGCAATGCTCACGGTGGCACAGCAATATTAATAAAAAGCACCATTAAGCATCAAGAACAGGAAGCCGTACTTGACCAAGATATTCAATCAACATCTGTACAAATTACGGACTGGAATGGACCAATCACCATCAGCGCCATCTACTGCCCTCCCAGATTCAAAATAGATAAGCAACGATTTGAAACCTACTTTAAGTCACTAGGAAATAGGTTCATGGTAGGTGGAGACTTCAACGCCAAACATACTCAATGGGGATCCAGGCTCATCACTCCTAGAGGGAGAGAACTGCAAAAAGCAGTTACTTCTCTACAGCTAGAAACCATTTCTACAGGAGAACCTACCTACTGGCCTACCGACCAAAACAAAATTCCAGACCTGATTGATATATTCATAACAAAAGGAATCCCCTCCACTAACTGTATCATTGAATCTTCCCTCGAACTGTCCTCAGACCACACTCCAATAATTATCACCGTTGGTAACAAAATTATCCTTCACCCCTCTCCCGTGTCGCTAACGAACAGAAAAACAAACTGGGCCTCGTACAGAAACCAGATATCAATGAAAACAAACATCCGATTACCATTAAAAACAGCAGATCAAATAGATGAAGCGACTGAATATATAACCCAAAATATTCAAGAAGCAGCTTGGTTCGCCACACCGCAACTCCAGTACACCCAGAGCAGCATGAAATACCCAAAATTTCTTTTAAACAAAATAGCTGAGAAAAGAAGACTAAGAAGAATCTGGCAAACTTCAAAATATCCTGCAGACCGTACCAACTACAACAGGCAGCTAAGGTGCCTCCTAAAAGATTTCAACAGCAACACGTTTCAAGATTTCATAACCAGCCTCACCCCAACAGAAGATACTAATTACTCTCTATTTAAAGTCACCAGGAAGCTGAAACAACCGACCAAACCAAATCCCCCAATCAGGGATGAAAATATGTGCTGGGCGAGAAACCCCACAGAGAAAGCATCTACCTTTGCCAAATTCTTCGCTAATGTATTCCAGACTCATCCCTTTTCAAATGCAAACCAAGACCAACAAATCGGGATTACCTGAACTCCCCAAACCAAATGACGCTTCCAATTCCACATTTTACTCCCAGAGAAATTACAAAAACCATTAACGCCTTATCAAGCAAAAAGCTCCTGGCTATGACCTAATCACAACACCTCTTCTCAAAGAACTACCGCGAAAAGGCAAGACTATAATTACTGCACTATTCAACAGTATTCTAAGAACAGGGCACTACCCGGAGCAATGGAAAGTAGCCCAAATTCAAGTTTTTCTCAAGCCTGGGAAACCTCCACATGAACCCTCCTCTTACCGTCCCATCAGTATACTTCCAATCCTATCCAAAGTGTTTGGGAAACTTCTTCTATCAAGACTACGTCCACACATAGCAACCAATAACCTAGTCCCTGACCATCAATTTGGCTTTAGACAACAGCATTCAACCATCGAACAAGTTAATAGAATCACCAGCTACATTGAGAATTGTTTCCAAGAAAAGAAATATTGTTCAGCCGCCTTTCTAGACATCGCCCAAGCGTTCGACAAAGTCTGGCACGATGGACTCCTATTTAAACTCAAACATTTCCTACCATATCCCTTCTTCAATATCTTTAGTTCTTATCTATCCCACCGCACTTTCCAAATCAAATATCAAAATGAATTATCTGAATTCCATCCAATTATGGCCGGAGTACCACAAGGTAGTGTTCTTGGCCCTATTCTGTACCAACTCTATACGACAGATATACCAGAAACAGATAAAACAACTATAGCCACTTTTGCAGATGATACGGCCATACTAGCTTCGGATGACGACCCAAATGTCGCATCAAGACATTTACAAGACCATCTTACAATGATTGAAAAATGGGCTAAGAAATGGAAAATAAAAATCAATGAAAACAAATCAGTCCATATAACTTTTACCCTGAGAAGAAACAAATGTCCTACTGTCCACATCAACAATAATCCAATATTACAAATGGAAAGTGTGAAATACTTAGGGATACATCTAGACAAACGTTTAACATGGAAAAATCACATTTTAGCCAAGAAAAAGCACCTACAACTTCAAGTAAGAAAACTATACTGGATACTAGGATACCACTCAAAACTATCACTGGAAAATAAACTATTGCTTTATAAATCTATAATAATTCCAATATGGACCTACGGCATCCAAATCTGGGGTACAGCAAGCAAGAGTAATCTCTCTATCATCCAGAGATTTCAGTCCAAGACATTAAGAATGATCGCAGCAGCGCCTTGGTTCATCACAAACGCAGCATTACACAAAGACTTAAAAATGCCCACTGTCTTAGAAAGAATAGAATCAATCAGCACCAACTATCTCCAGCGTCTTGAAAACCATCCAAATCACTTAGCTCTCAACCTCCTTGAAAATAGTGCAGATATCCATCGTCTAACCAGAACCTCACCCATACAACTCCCATACAGATACTCAAGAAGTAACTGAAACATTATCACCACCAAATTATCTATTCCAATTGCTGTCAACCTAAAATAATAATTGCTTTTTGTTATAGTATGAAGAAGAAGATGAAGAGTACCGATGGGATACCTTCACTACTAATCATGTCATAATAATTCTACAATAGACATCACATTTACTTATTATTTTGTAAAAAATAGATTGTAAATTTATCTTAAAATAAAAAAAACAACATGTTTTTGGACTGGCTTAGAGCTAACTTAATCTAAAACTAAATCTAATTTACATACTACTCAGGTGTAGGATGCTCTTTGAGCACCTACGCTCAGTTTACATTGGAAAACATTTGCAAGAAGGCATGTACCGGATGTCTATTACGGATTCGGGTCGCGAAATCTTCATGAGTGGCTAGGTTGTAATGGGCTATTTTATTTATGGAGGATGTATTTGAATAGAAGTTGTTCAAGAGATGAGCAATGTGGTGCTTGATGGTTGGTAGATGTAGTTATCTTTGAAATTGATAATTAGAAATGAACCATGGAGCGTGAGTAGCTAATCTTAAATATTTGATTTGCATTATTTGCATTTGATTGATGTTTGTCTGTGAAGCCTTCGTGCTAATGGGGCAGGCGTACAGCATTAGAGTTCTGATTATTGTCTTGTATAGGGTTACTGGAATCATGACGGTGGTGAAGGCATGTGTAAGCAAAGTACGAGTAATTATCAAAGAATAACCTAATCCAAATGAAATATTTTGGCTGAAATTATATTATATTCTTAAGAAACGCATACCAAACCGTTAATAGGAGAATATAAATGGGGGGGGGTCCTGATTCTGGGAGCGTTGCTAACGATTCTGGAGCGTTGAAAGACGAGAATATCATTACCAGTTCAGAAAGTTTGTAATAATAAAAATGATGGATCAGTAACTGTCTACCTAAAGAAAGATATTGAAAAGAGCGTCGCTGAGGTCCATCGTTGATTTCCCCTCCCTTATCGGTTAACGACTGTAAAAATAATAAGCCCATTTCAGTGGTTATTTTACTCTGAAATCTCTCAATATTAATAATGCTCATAATATGTCTCTATTACATTTGAAAATACCTACGAAGAAGAATCTAAAGCTTGGAGCATTATTCCTATTATGTGTGGGGTTAAGGTGTTTTTCTAGACACACCTTTCCGGAGCGTGCATGGAATTTAACATTGTATCTAGCACAACTGCGTGTTAAAGACTGTCAGAATAGCCATATCACTCATTACTTTAGCGAATCGGACAACGGGTTACAAGAAGTTCTCAAGACGTTCCTCCTCTAATTATAAACAGAACGTACACGCGACAGCGCTCACTCGCTGAGCATTTTGTCTCACGACTGTAGGAAATCACCTGGACGATTTCGTACTCTGATTATCCACATTCCTCCAGGCAGCTGCCAGCGGCAAGTTTGGGAGGATGCTGCAACAACCGTTGTACACTATCTACTCATCGCCTAATCTGCATCCATCGGCAACGTAACGAGCTGATTCGACACGTGTGAACACGTGTACGCCCTGAGCGACACCGCGCCGAGGAGAGACCACTTTCACTAACGAAGCTTCTGCGGCGCTGCGCGGAGGAAGCAGCAGCGCGCATGCGCTCATAATTAGCGTAGAAAGTGAGGCTTCGAAAGGAACTCACAGAGAAGAAAGGCGCAGCGTCCTTTAGCCTTACACAACACGCACGATAGCATCGCGGAACTAGAGCACGCGTACGCGCGCGCACGAGTCAGCTTCCAGGCGCCGCCCCCGCGCTCCAGCCGCCGCTCAATCCTTGGGAGGACCCCGAATCACCATGCCCTCGCGCTGACTCCCAGCACCCAGCGCCACAGCTTCACCCACCCCGGCCCACCGATCTCCCGCCACTGCCCCCGTGCTCCTGGACCCCGCGCAAAGGCCTCAAAGCTTCCGCCCAAAGCGCCGCCGCCGTGTCCCACCCCACGCTCTCATCTTCACTCCGCAATCCCCGCGCACCAGCCCCTGCTAAACCCTCGGGGGGAGGGGCTCCGAATCTCCGCGCAGGTCCACTCATCCCCTGTCACTGCGCCCAGCGCCACGGGTCCCCCATCACCATCACGAGGGGGTGGATTTTAATGAAATGCTTTTGCACAATGTCTTTTAGTATGTACAATAATTTTATGCTATGACAAACAGAAATGACGGATTTTTATATGATATTTTTCGCATGTTTTTCCAATTTCGACTAATAAATTATGTTTTTACTTTTTCCCGTAATTTTTAAAGCATTTTTCGTTGATTTAATCGATTTTAATATTTCGATGGTAGTTACATTAAGTAATCTATATATATAAAAGAAAGTCGTGTTAGTTACACTATTTATAACTCAAGAACGGCTGCACCGATTTGGCTGAAAATTGGTGAGCAGGAAGCTTAGAGCCAGGAGATGGACATAGGATACTGTTTATCCCGTTCGACAGCGATCCTGTGTGATAACGCACGTTTTTGCACGTTTTCGCGTGATTTCGCATGTTAGCGGTCATTGTTGCCTGTTGTAACCCATTGTTGTAACGCCGCACTGATAACAGAAGGCGATAATGATAGCCGCCTTTCGTTCGCCGTTATATCTATATATAGTCGTGTTAGTTACACTATTTATAACTCAAGAACGGCTGTACCGATTTGGCGAGCAGGAAGCTTAGAGCCAGGAGACGGACATAAGATACTGTTTATCCCATTCGACAGCGTTCCTGTGTGAGAACGCACGTTTTTGCACGTACACTGTGCAACAAGGATAGTACAGTTTCTCACAGTGAGTGCGACGCGAGAAAAAGATGGGACCGGCTGTTAAGGCGGAACAGAGTTCGCCGGGTCAGCTAGTCTATATATATAAAAGAAAGTCGTGTTAGTTACACTATTTATAACTCAAGAACGGCTGTACCGATTTGGCTGAAAATTGGTGAGCAGGAAGCTTAGAGTCAGGAGACGGACATAGGATACTGTTTATCCCGTTCGACAGCGTTCCTGTGTGAGAACGCAAGTTTTTGCACGTTTTCGCACGTTTTCGCGTGATTTCGCATGTTAGCGGTCATTGTTGCCTGTTGTAACCCATTGTTGTAACGCCGCACTGATAACAGAAGGCGATAATGATAGCCGCCTTTCGTTCGCCGATATATCTATATATAGTCGTGTTAGTTACACTATATTAAGAACGGCTGTACCGATTTGGTGAGCAGGAAGCTTAGAGCCAGGAGACGGACATAGGATACTATTTATCCCGTTCGACAGCGTCCCTGTGTGAGAACGCACGTTTTTGCACGTTTTCGCACGTTTTCGCGAGATTTCGCATGTTAGCGGTCATTGTTGGCTTTGTAACCCATTGTTGTAACGCCGCACTGATAACAGAAGGCGATAATGATAGCCGCCTTTCGTTCGCCGTTATATCTATATATAGTCGTGTTAGTTACACTATATTAAGAACGGCTGTACCGATTTGGTGAGCAGGAAGCTTAAAGCCAGGAGACGGACATAGGATACTATTTATCCCGTTCGACAGCGTTCCTGTGTGAGAACGCACGTTTTTGCACGTACGCAGTGCAACAAGGATAGTACAGTTTCTCACAGTGAGTGCGACGCGAGAAAAAGATGGGACTGGCTGTTAAGGCGGAACAGAGTTCGCCGGGTCAGCTAGTCTATATATATAAAAGAAAGTCGTGTTAGTTACACTATTTATAACTCAAGAACGGCTGTACCGATTTGGCTGAAAATTGGTGAGCAGGAAGCTTAGAGCCAGGAGACGGACATAGGATACTGTTTATCCCGTTCGACAGCGTTCCTGTGTGAGAACGCACGTTTTCGCACGTTTTCGCATGATTTTGCATGTTAGCGAAACTGTTGCCTGTTGTAACCCATTGTTGTAACGCCGCACTGATAACAGAAGGCGATAATGATAGCCACCTTTCGTTCGCCGTTATCTATACTAATATATAAAGACAGAAGAGCGTTGTCTTACAGCGCGGTAATCTCTGAATCTACTGGATCAATGCCGATGAAACTTTTGTGCTAGCATCCTTTAAAGGCCTGGAGTAGTATAGGCTATGATTTACAAACATAAACCGTATTCTCAAAATTCAATTGCATATATTCTCAAAATAATTACTTTTCTGGATATTTTTCGCCTAGCTTTACATCACAAATTCAAGAGTGCATCAATGCCAATAGTTTAGCTGCGCGCCACCAGAGGATGACGTCTGAAATCTGCTACTGATTTCATCAATGTCCAGAATTATTAATTCATTGGAGTTTGAATAAGGTTATGTAATGTCCTTGTGTGAACATTTGAAAGAAAGCCATAAATTAAGTGGTAAATAATGTCAATGTTCATGCATTGCGCTTTGTTCGTGTTAAATACAAAGTGGCAAGAAATCATTGTGAGTTTGAAAGTGTTTAATAATTGAGGTAGGTTGAGAGAATAAAAAGTACAATAATATACAGGACAGAATATACAGTAATGTAGATTGTACAATATATAGATATCGTATACAAGCGAAACAACGTCTTCTTTCACAGAAATTTGTGACAACTGAATTGTTTGACGAAACGAGTGTCACATTGTCAAAACAGATTACAAATCCCAAGATATGGGCAGTCTACTAAAAAATTTTGAATCGGCTACTCAGAGGGAAGATCGACTTGCTGAATTACTCACTCGCCCCATTGAAAATAATACTGCAAGAAGGGGAGAAATGTGAATAATTCTCTAACTAGGGCAGCTGTTCATTATGACTCTCAGTTTGACTATTTACACATTTCTTAGGTTCAAAATGGTAAAACCGAAAATATCTATATGTTTTCAGTACATCGGGTAACAATTTTTCTTCAATATGCGAAGTAATTTTGAACAGTGATTTGTAATTTAGGAATGGTCATTTACATATTAAGACTAATCTGTACAGTTGTTTGTCATATTAATTGCAGTTTTCCTTTTTTCTTCTGTATGTGAAGAAGTTTAGTGCAGTGGTTGGTAATTAAGCAATGATCATTACAATATTAAGACCAACCTGTGCAGTTGTTTTTCATATCACTTGCTACTAATGAATGAATTCTTATAAATTTTTCAATAAATAATTGAAAAAAATTAATTCACCTAAAAATATTTTGTCTAAGCAAATAAAAAAATCTGGGAGTCCTTTGTTTCTATTATTCAGTACTCATGTTCATATTGGTAAAATGGAAAATGTTTGTTTTCAATTCACTCAGTAAAAGTTTTTCTTCAATAAGTGAAGTTTTCTTCAATAAGTTTTGAGCAGTGGACTGTAATTTAGGAATAATCATTTACATATTAAGACTAATCTGTACAGTTGTTTGGCATATTTGATTTCATCCATATTTTTCCGTAAAATATAAGCAAAACTTAATTTATCTAAATGAAGTTTCTCTGAGCAAACAAATAAATCTGTGAGCTCTTGGTTTCTATTATTCAGCTCTCACGTTAAAATTGGTAAAATGGAAAATGTTATTATGTCTTCAGTCCACCCATTAAAAAATTTTCTTCAATATTTGAAGGAGTTTTTTTGCATTGGTATGTATTTTCGGAATGACCATTTACATATTAAGACTAATCTGTAAAGTTGTTTTGTATATCAATTGCTCCCAATGAATGAGTTCATTCATATTTTCTAAAAAACAAAATAAGCAAAAATTAATTTGTCAAAAAATATTTTTGTGTAAGCAAATAATATCTGGGAGTTCTTGGTTTCTATGATTCATATTTCAGGATCCATAATCTCTATCACTTGAAATAAAATAATGATAATATTGTTTTGTCATGTGTCTCAGTGGATTGTCAATTTATTAATTACACATAATGTACTGTTGGTGGATCATTAGTTTGCTAATGTATCAGTTGTGTGGTGAATTGATTTACCTGAACAAATAAGTTTTATACTAGCACATATGACATTAAACATATATTTTTGTCGTCTTAAGAATTATAAAAACTGGTAATTATGTTTCAGAATAGATACAAGTATTTTCATTTATTTTTATGATTATGATACAACAATTGCGTTATGTCATCTGTAA
The DNA here is from genome assembly GCA_011170035.1 of Teleogryllus occipitalis. Taxonomy (NCBI): domain Eukaryota; kingdom Metazoa; phylum Arthropoda; class Insecta; order Orthoptera; family Gryllidae; genus Teleogryllus; species Teleogryllus occipitalis. The sequence goes on along the minus strand of BLKR01003085.1, from coordinate 83,522 downwards.
CTATTACTCCGGATCTATCCACTATCGTACCCGTGCATTCACTTCCGCATGTTATACTCACCTTAAAACAGTAAGTCCTTTCAAGATCGCGAATTGATAAATCAATTTCAAAACTTTCTTTATGAATACAATAGAAGAAATATAAAAATAGGATATGTTTTACAACGTGACAATTTATTGATAGTGTTGAAATATTATAAAAAAAATCCACAAAAATTATATATGTGAGTCTACAAGTATTTTATTTTGTAGTTTAGATTTGTTTATTGCTTTTAGTTATAAATTGAATGTTTAGAAGTTGGAACTTTTTGTGGAAAAGTGAGTGAGTTAATACGGAAATTTCCAATTGGGGATCAAGAGGACAGGTATCGTGACGTGGCCTAGCAGAGCATGGCAGGGAGTAGGGCGGAGAAGGGATTCAATGGAAGAGATAGAGGTAGGTCCCGCCGCAGGGCATGAAAAGATTGAATTCCCTTCCTGTATAATAATTTACAGTAATAAATGCCCGAGCAACGTCGGGTACTTCAGCTAGTATATATATAAAAGAAAGTCGTGTTAGTTACACTATTTATAACTCAAGACCGGCTGTACCGATTTGGCTGAAAATTGGTGAGCAGGAAGCTTAGAGCCAGGAGACGGACATAGGATACTGTTTATCCCGTTCGACAGCGTTCCTGTGTGAGAACGCACGTTTTTGCACGTTTTCGCATGTTTTCGCGTGATTTCGCATGTTAGCGGTCATTGTTGCCTGTTGTAACCCATTGTTGTAACGCCGCACTGATAACAGAAGGCGATAATGATAGCCGCCTTTCGTTCGCCATTATATCTATTTATTTATTTTACGTCAAAAAAAACAGTTAAAAACTGCGTATGACGTGCTATGGGGAAAAGTGAATTGTGTGCACATTTTCAAAATGTGATTCTAATTAGTGTGATTCTAATTAGTATTTAAATGTTATTGGTTAATTGCGAGTAGAGTTGAGTGTGTTTCCGTTAATAGATCTAAGCTGCAAACTAATAAATACAATTAGGTTACTATACTTTACCTCTTTAAAGGCCACAAAAATTCACCACTTTGATATTCTTTTGAAATCACAAGGTTCAAAATTTTCCGTTACTAATATATGCGAAACTTTGAATTTTGATGTTTTTCACAATTATCACAACACTTTCACTAGTTGTTTAACCCTTTACGCAAAACTAAATTTATTTGTACAGCAAATATGTATTAAAAGTCTTTGAACTCGTTAAAATGCACGTTTGTCCGTTACGCTGTCTCTATATATAGTCGTGTTATTTACACTATTAATAACTCAAGAACGGCTGTACCGATTTGGTGAGCAGGAAGCTTAGAGCCAGGAGACGGACATAGGATACTGTTTATCCCGTTCGACAGCGTTCCTGTGTGAGAACGCACGATTTTGCACGTACGCAGTGCAACAAGGATAGTACAGTTTCTCACAGTGAGTGCGACGCGAGAAAAAGATGGGACCGGCTGTTAAGGCGGAACAGAGTTTGCCGGGTCACCTAGTTTTACATATTTCCTATTTTTTCTTACATATTTTGGAAAAAATAAGTACATATGTATCTACATATTTTGCATTTTTTATTACAGTAAAACCCGTTCCCTAGTTATTAGTCTGTGCACGTCTTCTAGAATTCAGTGGGAAATACAATTATTCAAATTATTGTTTCCATGTTGTCGCGGCAGGAAGTAATAAGAGCCAAAGTTTATTGCTTATTTATCCTTGAAAATAGATTTTATTACATGGGAGTTTTTTTGTTGTTTTTTTCCCCTTTCAAAATTCAAAATTTAAGTAGTATATGACTTATTGTAGGGATCACAGAATTTTGAAAATGTGCACACAATTCACTTTTCCCCATAGCACGTCATACGCAATTTTTAACTGTTTTTTTGACGTAAAATAAATAAATAAATAAATAAATAAATAAATAAATAAATAAATAAATAAATAAATAAATAAATAAATAAATAAATAAATAAATAAATAAATAAATAAATAAATAAATAAATAAATAAATAAATAAATAAATAAATAAATAAATAAATAAATAAATAAATAAATAAATAAATAAAACAAATAAATAAATAAATAAATAAATAAATAAATAAATAAATAAATAAATAAATAAATAAATAAATAAATAAATAAATAAATAAATAAATAAATAAATAAATAAATAAATAAATAGATAAATAAATAAATAAATAAATAAATAAAGAAATAAATAAATAAATAAATAAATAAATAAATAAATAAATAAATAAATAAATAAATAAATAAATAAATAAATAAATAAATAAATAGTCAAAAGTGAAAGTCCCTCCCATCCATGCCCTCCACCCATTGCGCTCCTAGCACATGCGCTCTGACGTGATCAACACTCTTAAAGTAAAAAGAGGTTAAGTTTAGATTTAAAGAGTTTTTCTACTAAAGTCAGAAGTTCAAAATCATCTCAATGTGTTTCAATATGTTATACATAGTACGTCCTGATATCACGCAAGGTTCCATCCCCCCCCCTCTTTCAGAGCATACGGGCGAAATGTCGAGATCATCAGTACGAGGACATGTCTGAATCGCTCCAATAATGTAAATATGGCCCACAACCCCATTAAAGGTTTTAGTTGCCCTTGAGGCCTTGCAAGTTGCACATCCCTGCTCTAGAGTTTGAAAGAATTAGAAAACTGCTAATACTTAATGACAGTTTGATATGTTTGAATTTATCTGATGTATAACTTTTATTTTCAGGTGATGGGTTGGGGATACACACAAAATCAAAATCCAAGTGACACATTACGAAAGGCAACGTTGCCATATGTTGCTTTCCAAACCTGCGAGAAGAAAGTCCCCCTTTCGTTTGTGCCGTACTTGACATATGACAAATTTTGTGCGGGATATGATAACGGTACGTCTCTTTCAAACGTGATTTACTACTTAATGAAAGGTATATTTGTTTTGTAAATTCCTCCATTAATTGAATTTTTCCATTACTCCATACCAAATTCCTTTGTCTTTAACTTTCACGCCTAGTGTTGTCAGATTTCTTACAATTACCATCAATAATGAGAAAAGTTGTCTTTCTTTTGCAAAGTCGACTATTCTTATGCTTCAGGATGCTAATTAAAATGAGCTCAATGCTACAATGTTAGGATGGAAAAGAAAGAAGTTTTGGAAATCTTTTGAGGATTTTCAAAATTTTACAAGTAGAAAAGGAAGAACTAAAATTAAATATATAGGAAAACTTTGAAATTAGAAAATTGGAAAAACTCCTACCTTCCGCCGTAATGACCAAAACACAGCTCTTTATTAAATACCCTCAATCCCCTTCATCCCCATAGTTAGTTTTCAAAGCCGTTCAGAGCATAAAATGACACGGGTAAGGGTGCACGTTTAACAGCCGAGCTTTATACCACATTACTTGGGTACGTGTCAGATTTTATTTCATTTAACTATATCACTTCATTTTATCCTTATCTGAATTTACATTAATGCTTCTGAATATATCCTATACTTTCCTTTATATATCCGAAAAGAATGGTGAGACAGAGTCTTCGAAATATATATGCAGAAATGTAACATATGAATTTAGCGTCAAAAAAAATTTTTATTATGAAAGATTATTTTCCTTCACTGAACTATATGAATTTCCACAAGATATTTGTTTTAACCACCGAGTTCATGTTCCAAGTTGAAAAAGTTATTTTAACTAGAATATCATTATTAGTTGGGAGTTCATTGAAATATTAAATGTCAGGTACAAAGCGCTTTTATGATTTATATGGTAATGATTTAAAGAAACATTATTAATCACGAATTTTGTTATGTAGGTACAAGTGTATGTGGAGGAGACAGCGGTGGCGGTTTTGCTGTACAATTTGGAGATGGAAAATATTATTTAATGGGCCTTGTGAGTGTAGGTGTACCTGGAACCAACATGGAATGTAACCATTTTCAATATACAACATTCACAAAAGTATTTGAATTTTATGATTTTCTACAAGACAATATGTTATAGTGATTTTTGAAATTGAGCATTAGAAGAGTAGCAATCACTCTTTTGAGAGAAACGAAATTTGAAAAGGGTCAGGAAATTCAGTTGATTTATTGTATTATTTTCATGAATCTGAAAGGAATAACGGCTTTCAATAAAACGAGCAATTAGTTTTTATTTTGTTGTACAATTAAAATTAACGAAATAATAAATTATATTCATGACCGATTTTATGGATTGTTTCTGAAGTTATTACTGCCTTCGTTACTACTGTTATTCCTTATTCCTTACTAAAACCGTAGGTTTTAGAAGATTACATGCAATCACTAATAAACTACTTATTTTGTAAAACTCCTTGTGTTTAAGAAAAAGTAAACAATGCATAAATATTTTATCTCCACCCACAACAAAGAGACCACCGTCTGCTTTGAGGAGATGTTAAGGGGACACGGAATCGCCTATCTTCTCAATGTTAAATTATGAGTTATAAAATATACCTTTTCTCAAAAACTACTAAAGCTAGGTTAATGAGTTTTTTACTGGTTGTTTGTACGTATTTTGTGGTTATACTGAAACAATGGCTTTTATTAAAAACCTTTAATTTTTTTAGATATTAATTATTTTCTTCATCAACTATTTTTTCTTTGTAATTTTATACATTTTAGAGTACATTTAAGCTTATAAGTTTGCCAAATATTTACTGATTGTAAAAATTTTTGTTTCAGTATAAGAACAACACTCATGTCAACATATCCTGAATATTTCATGCACATTGGATTTATAGATTCTTTGAAAAGGAATTTTAAATTAAAAAAAAAAACAAACTTACGGGAAATGATGTTTTAATGTTATATCATCGGTGCATGCCTGCAGCATAATCTTCATCTTCCTCAAATGCATCTTGAAGGCTTCTTTTGACATTCCTTTTATCTTGTCTTGCTGTTTTAGACAACATTTTAATGGCATTGTCAGCATATCTCAGTCTTTGTTGGTCAATGCGCAACATAGCCTGTGCTGTGTGCGATCCAACTCCAATGCCCAACTTCTGAAACACTTTACACTTCACTATGTTGCCTTCATTAAATGTTCCCACAGCATCATAGACACCAAAATGAAGTGTGTTTATTGTCACAAACACTGTTTTTGGAAGTCTGTTCCAAATAATACTGTTGACACACTCATTTGGGTTTTGTGTTCATCCATGAAGGCATTTCTTGAGAAGGTTTCCATCAGCTAAGTCTCTAAAAATGGGCTTTATCTCATCTATTATGGCTGGTGGTAAACTATGTTGGTGTTTAAAGGGTTCATGAGCTATCTTTGCACGATTGAATTTACACCAGCTCTGTTCACCTTTAGGACATAAATTGTGATGAGGAAATTCATCGGTAGATGCAGTATGAAAGAACAAGGCCCAAACAGCTCTTTTCATGTCTTCTACATTAGTAGTATTTTGCCTAATTGCTAAACCATAGCAGTTTTGCAAATGGTCAATCATGGCATCTGTCAACCTTCCTTTTCCATCTAATGTCTTTCCGTCACGAAGCTTCTTCCCCTTCATTGTTAATTTTAATCTCCTCAATCGAGCACCCATCCTCTTTTGTACATGTCCGACACACTCAAGTTTATTAATTGTGACTTCACCTCCATAAGGCTCACTTTCTAAAACTTCTTTGAATGCCTTGGAATCCCCATCTCCTAAATACTGTAAATAGCGTACGCCATACCATTGTCTTGACCGGTGAAATATTCTTTTTGCTCCTGCTGCCTCCATGCCCCCACTTGAACCACTGTAATTGGCAATGCAATCACTGGAGTGTTCATTTTTTAATCTCCTTGAACATCTACAATACTTGGACATCACGGAGACATCAAGCACCTTTCCTGTGTCAACACTAGTTGCTGTGACAACACCATTATTAGAAGTGTGACCTCTCTTATGCCAAGTCCCATCCAATGCAACCGTGAGGTCACGACTGTCACTGTTTTCTCTTACAGCTTCCTCCACAGCATCTTGCATTGATGTTTGAGCAACATCTTCAACTGCAGATCCAAGGGCATAATTATAATTCATAAATTTTGAATAGTATTTGTGTATATAGAACTGACAGTACATAGGGCGTCTATGACAGACGGGAGGCGAGGGGGCGTGGCACGTCCCTTTTCACAAAAATTAATATTTAATACAGTTAAAATTGTCAAAGTGCGTTGAGATATATACCGTTTAAAAGACAAAACTCCAAACATTAAGAATATGAAATAAAAATAAAATTGAATTTTTCAACCAAAATCGATTCCGTGTCCCCTTAAGCTACTTCTTTCTAATTATCATTTTCTTTTTTATTATGAAGAAGGTTTGACTGTTTGTTTTTTCTTAAAAATCTATAATGTTATTCCGATCTTAACGCAAGTTGGAACATATAAAATTCAAAACAACAGACAAGTATGTCGAGGAGAAGTATAAAAATTACTATCCCTTTTTCTATCCTTCTTTCTACCGTTTGTTGGCAATTTCTCAAACGTGAGTAAATTCACCAAAGGGAATTAAAAGGTTATTAAAAGCCCATACAAATTCCTACTAAATGCATTTCAATTCATTCCGATACCGTAATTAAGCTTGGAATAATTACAGCACCAAATTGTGGGTGAAAGTTTGCCCTGAGTATTCAACAATGCATCTGTTTACAGTGGCTCATAGCAATGTTGGTGATGGCATCGGTGAACGTAGCAAACATGGCAGGGCGTGGAGAGGGGGTGGCAAGTGATGCAGAGGGAAATGGGGCGAGGACGGGTAAAGAGGAGCTGGGTGATGGGATGGGGCGGGGCGGGGTTAGGTGAGGCCGGGCGGGACGGGGAAGGTACGGGATGCGGCAGGCCGCAGTAGATGAGGGTGGTGAAGGTCAGAGTAGTGCGGGGATACCCTTTAGAATAAAAACATTGATTTTCCTATCCAGTAGATTTTGTAATTTATAAACAGCCGGGCAACGCAGGGTACCTCAGCTAGTTTGACAATAAAAATTAATAAGAATGAACACGATTAATTCGGAGAAGATCCGTACATCATGAATATGACGATGAAATTTGGAACAAATCAACACTGATATTTTTTTGCGAAACGCACAGGGAAAATCAGGGAAATAAAGATTGAAACAACTCATTTTCTACATTCTGGAAGCATTTTCTTCCTTTAAGATCTATTCCGGTAAAACCAAACGCTGGCTGTTCTAATCGTTTGCTTTTGTTCACCTTAAACATAAATTTCAAATTATTACAAATCAATGATTACTATTTCACTGGAATGTTCGTCAATACTGATCAAAAACTTCAAGGATTTGCCAAGTTGATTATTCTTGAAGTAAAACTAACAGACATTTAAAAATTACTCATAATATCGTATCATATTGTTTAAGAGTGAACAAAGGAATCTCAAATGTCGAAATAAAAACAAATTAAGAAAATTGTGCATCGTATGACGTATACCCAGAAAAAGTAAGTAGTTCTTAAATTTGTATTTGGATACAGCTTCTAAAAGAATTTCTTTGAAGGCAGCGAAAATATTGGATGGAATACGTAAATCTGATTTACTAAATCATGTCTAAATTAATGGAAACAATGAAACTTGACTCTATTCAATGAGCAATGTTTTGCAGGTAAGCAGAGGAACTGTAAGACAATAGTTCAATATTGGGACAAAAACTGCGTCAATGCAATAAGCTCTCTCGTTAATGAGAATTTGAAGTACAAAGGCAGTCTCAGCATAAAGAGGCAGTAAACTACAACATTAGGGGGCGAGGCAAATAAGTACTTTGATAAGAAGCAGCAGTTGCGCGGGAAAACATAGTCTTAATGATCCACGTTAGAAACGAGCACGTGTTATTTCCTTGTGCTACACTGGAGGATTTATGTTTAATTTCCTATTCCGAGAGCAACAAAACAAGGAAGGCAGTATAATAAGAGCTTTTCAAAGGCAATTTTCTGAATGTTGAACAGAAAAACATCATTTACGAGTAAATCTAATTGCTATAACAATATTGAAATGGTAATTGCCATCCAGTCGTTTTTTAACCGAGACAAACATTTCATTGCACAGAAATGTTCTTGTGACTTATACGAGTGATCATTGCAAAATACCGAAATATAATGGACAATTTTTAACATTATAATTAAAGATCCGAAGTTCAGGCATTTATTTTACCTGAAATAGGTAGGCAAAATGGCATTTATTTTTACTAAAATAGGCATTTAAAACAGGCATTTATTCTAGACAAAAGTAGGAGTGTAAAAAAGCATTAAACAATAAAAACTCGCATGTAAAAAGAATTGTAAAAAAAATTAAATTATTCCAACTCTAAAATTTAAATTATCACTTCACATGATTGTTTGATTTTTTCGTGTTTCCGGGCGCGTCAACGGCTTAGGTCATTAGTCCCGTGAGTGTAGTGCATGTTTTTTCTCGGGAGATGGCGGTGATCTTCCCCCGCTGGATGGCAAGATCCGGCGCCGACCTACCGTCGGCTAGTAGGGTTTCCCCCTAACCAGGACTCTCCCACCAACGGGGCACCGCCCCAGTCGGGACAAGCTCTAAGCTCCCGACCGGTCTCCCGGAATATGTGGTAGTGTAGTGCGTGTTAGTGTAAGTGTGTGTGTAAGCGGAAAGGATAGGACAAGGAAGAGGAAGGAGAGATCGCGCGCGGTCCATGGCCCGTTTGGTAGGGTACTGCTCCGGCATTCGCCTGGGGTTGATCGGTGAAACCACGGGAAACTACCGATCAGAGCAGCCGGCCGCTAGAATTCTCCTCCAGACAGCAGCTGAATTCGACCTAGCTGAAAAGCTAGTGTCGAAAATCCTGCCGCCGTCAGGACTCGAACCTAGGACCTCCCGGTTAGAGGCGCTGCAGTGACATCAGTTGATGCACTGAGCTACCACTACCGGTTTATCACTTCACGTGTGAGAAAACGATCTTTTCTTTGTAATCTTGATTCCGCATGACCAAGCGGTATGATGACTAAGAATTTCTTTTTCTCGTGACGCTGTCTCTTCAAAATGCTATTGTGAACCCCCTTTTGAATCTTGAAATTCCATCAGTGAAAACTAAATTATATTTTTCGTTCTTCGCACTTGTATTATCGCCAACACTGAGAATCATATTCAGAGAGCTATCCGCAAAAGGATCGGTGGTCATACTCAAAAGTAGAATGGGATTGCTTGTGAGCGAACAAAGCCTGACGGCTTCAATAAAAAAATCATCATTGGTATCATCTTCCTTTTTACTTTCTCGTATACATATGTATATACGGGAGTAATATACGTAGTTTAGAGAAAATTATGTAATGCTGCGGAAAAATATTTAGAGCTTTCAACGGAAATACAGATTTTGGGGTTCCCTGATATCGAAAAAGTGTTTTTTTAAACGTCCGTCCGTCTGTATGTAAACAAACCTAGCGCATAAACCACGCGTACGATCTTCTGCAAATTGAAGAAACTCCATCTGGCTCTAGCTGAAGTTTTGAAATTTTGAAAAACGTTCTTTAAAAATTGGGGGTACTTTACATGCAGCCCCACGGACATTTTCAAAATTTTCTCAAGAACAGCTTCAATTTTTTTTTTTAAATTTCTTGTAAGTACAGAGTAAAATACACTTATAAAAGTGGCATAGGTCAAAAATAGGCATAATTAAAATATAATTTAGGTTCTATTATTTGAAAACCGAAAACTTGCGATAATTTCAAAAAAAATTCTTTGGGTCGCAGTAGATGAAAGCAGGCAAGAAGGAGGGTCAAGACTGTACAGTACCAGTCCATCCTAAGGAAATTAGAAAACTTCACTACGAGAAAGTCTATGCCATTCTATAGAACCTCTAGTTCATTCAGATTTTTATCACAGTGTCTGCTTCCACTGGAAGACAAAACACTACCCGTAAATTCGAGTTGTCCAGGCTTGCAGGTATATACTATAACCAACTTGATCGCGATCGGTGTCAGGAGAAAAAGAAAGCAAAATAATGAGGAAAAGAACAAAAATGTAAAAATAGGCTCAGAAATTAAAATAGGTCAAAAAGGCAAAATTGCAAAAATAGGCAACAGACGCTAAAATAGACAAAAAAGGCGAAATAAAAATCTACTGAAACAATCCGAAAAGTACCATTAAGTGATTCCTATTGTTAAAAGTCACAAAATAGTTACAATAACAAAAAGGCATTTTGCCAAACTTCCTGTCTCTAATTATAATGTTATAACACTCACTTGAATATCTCCATTTTATCAAGATGCTTCTTATTACGATTGAACATAATTGGGTTTCTTATTATTCCACTTCAAACGCAATAATCTAGTCTGATTTTAGCATAAAATAACTATAAAAGTATATTCCTTTCATATTAACTTTTATTAGCAGATGCTATACGGGGAAAGAAAATGTTTTTACTTTATATTTACCTACTTTTAATTTATCTTAAAACGGAACATACAATTTCTATTCAAACATGATATATAATATTTGAAACATAAATTTTTAGTGATTCCAAAACTAACTGATGCCTACACGGGGCCGTTATCTTTTTCGCCAAATGCATATCACTTACTGTTCGATTTGAGAAAGAGTTTCTATTATTTTTAACGGCGAAAGCGGTTGCCGTGGATCTCGCACGGTAACTCTCGAACATCGTGCACGGCCGCTTTTAGCGGGACGGTGAACGGGCGTCAGCGGCGGGGGACGAGGGTGGGGGGGAGGGACGAGGAATGGGGTGAGGAAGATCGCGGGACAAATGACGGGGTAATGGGCGTCGCGTGAGGCGGCGCGGCGCAGTGGGGCCACGCCACTCGTCGTCCACGCCGCCTGCCCCTAATGGGCTTTTATCGGCCCGTTCTAATTACACGGTCGGCCGCGGGAGGCGCTCGCATCGCCACGGGCAACGCGATGTGGCACGCGGCGGTCGCTCCTTGGCAGCCGTTGGCGGGAAAAGGCGACGCGCGGGACGTACAGCTCTATTCGAGTGGTTGGTTAGTGATTCCGGGTACGTCAACTACTGAAGTCATTAGTCCCGTAAGTGTGGTGCATGTTTTTCATCGAGAGGTGGCGGTGATCTTCCCCCAATGGATGGCGAGATCAGGCGCTGACCTACTGACGGCTAGCGGGGTTTCTCTCAACCAGGTACCTCCCATCAGCGGGGTACCGCCCCAGCAGGGAGTTGGGCTTGACTTCCGAGCGGTCGAGACCGGTCTCCCGGTATGTGTGGTAGTGGCATGTTGGTGTAAAGTGTGTGTAAGGGGTGATGATAGGACAAGGAAGAGGAAGAGAATATCGCGCACGGTCCGTGGCCCGTATGTTAGCGTACTGCTCCGGCATTAGCCTGATGTTCGGAGAAACCACGGAAATCTACCGATCAGAGCAGCCGGCCTCCAGAATTCTCCTCCAGACAGCGACTGAAATCGACCTAGCTGACTCGATTCGATTACACGCTCATGTTACCTTTCAAACTACTCACTAACGTCATGCAGCCCCTAGGGTGGCTCATGGATAGGGTACTTGCTATCTATAGGACGATCCCGGGTTCCATCCCCGGCCGGGACAAAAATAGAGCTCTAGCTTCCCATTAGAATCGTCTCAGTGACGAAAGAAAGAGCTCAGGTAGACCAAGTTAGCTTGATGCGGTGAAAGGAATACATGCTCGCCGCATGTCTTCCTTACCTCCGCACGTGGATAATAAATAAAAAGAAACTGGGTCCAAGCCTGAGAACATCGCTTAGTGGCAATATTCGGATTAATCCGACCCTAAAATACCAAATACATATATACATTAGTGTAATGACTGTGAAAAATGCTTCAAAGATCTTCTAGGTTTGTGACTCTCTTCTCCACTGAGCTCTTTGTCCGCTGACCCTTCATGCATCTTGAAGGTTTTCTTCTTTAAGATAAAATAATTGAGTTAGTTTCCTTACACGTATATTTTCTTATTTATGTGTTTCAATGTCAGAATAATATTTTAACAAAATATATTTTTATTACTGCTCAAGAGCGAAGAACTAGTGACCTACATAAGTAAAACTTGCTTTTGAACAAAACAACAAAATATATTTCCAAAATGTAGCAAGCACACTGCTCATAAACAAATAAATTACTCTTCAAATACTGTAAGAAATGAAATATTGTAACAAAACTATCCGAAAGAATATTGCAATAATATTCGTACTAGCGTACAAGTGCGAGAACTCCCGCATGTTAAATCCCAACATCTTCCCTATTTTTCCATTTCCATATTAAGCCTGTCTTTCTGTATTTTTTTCTTCAAGACCCTCTTATCCTCCGTCACTTGATCTATGTATCTTCTTGTAATGGATAACAATACAATACACCGTTTCCAATACAAACTATTCCTATTTAACGTTATTACAGAGCAGAGAGGTAAACCCATGTAATTCGATCGTGTAGAATTTCAAGTAATTACTAGTTTCATTTCTCATACAGTGGCAGATTCTATAGGCTCTGAACAGGTGGTAGAATTGAGAAGCGTCGAACCAGCAAAAATATAATAGAATGTTCAAGAAGAATCCTGTAGAATACAGTGTGAGAAACGTTTCTTTGAGGCCTTTGACCTTAAAGTTTAAGTTTTTAAGACCCTAAAGCTCTCCCTACATTACCGCCCCGGTTTAGGAGTTATTTAACAATATACATTCAAAAATCCGGCCGAGTGCTACGGGTTGCATTTGACATAAATATTTAGAGTGTTTTTTAAACAAATCCTTCATATTTTTAAATCCAAAGAGCAACTCGTCACGTGTCCGTGAATTTCTGTTTCTTTTGAGACCTCATTTATAAAGATTGGTTGCGTGTGGGAGCCGCAAAAGGTATGTATACTACTGAAATAATATAGGAGGTGATAAATTCTCTACACAGTTCTTTATACAACAATTACACAAAAAAGTTACAATTTACAGAAGTAAGTTTCTGTTTTAACGCAGAACACACTGAAAGTAGGTGGGCTAGGTGACGAATCAACAAAACTAATCAACAAGATTCTACTATCGATGTAGGCTGTACGAATTAACGGAAACCACAGTTTATCGCAAGCGATCCTAGGCCTACGATCAATTCATTCGTTCACGAAGCAAAGTCAATTTACAAAGCGAGCTTATTCTGTAAGCTGTAAAAGACTGGTGGGAGCCAACACTGCACGACGAGTGGTTTCCTTTGATGAGTGGGAACAACCGCACTAATTATCGGTCGTTTCCCACGCACACAACGATAAATGATGCATAGGGCCGGCACGCGGCGCCCGTGGTCCCTTGATACACTGCCGGCGGGGGCTGGTCATTTGACAAACCGCTGCTGTTTCGGGGTGGGGGTGGTGTGGGCATGGGACGGGAAGTGGATGAGGAGACCTTCACAGCGAAGGGGGCGGTAAAGTAGGGAGAGCGAATGTAGTAAAGAAATGGGTACGGGAAGACAGAGAAGATACAAGAAGAGAAAGTGGGGGCTGGAGGGAAAGATGATTTGGGCCAGAAAATTTAGAAATCGTGCTGAAAATAAGGGTGATGAAGGATATTTAAAGCAACAGACCGAGAGAAGGAAGGGGAGAATTAGAAACTAGATCTATATATGTTACACAGGACGATACTCTCTCAGGGGTAAATGGACATGTGAGGTCATTGAGAGAGATGAGAGTAATGAGACGGTAGACGCTTGAATGTTTCAAGAATGGTTTTGAAATAATATGTGGGAAGGCTATGGGAATGATGAAAGCTTACGGAGAATTGTGAACAATAGAGGTGATGGGTGCGACGGAAGTGTTAATGGGGGAGGTGGGTCGTGGAAAGCGGAAACCAAAACGAGGGGGCGAGTGTCGGAGGCACGGACCGATGGAGACAATCCTATTAGATTAGGTTTCCCGCTGCGTCGATACCTAATCGATCGCTATTTCGAGGTTACATTAATCGACGTCGATTGTGCAAGCTCCCAAGTGGCTAGTTTGACGTCTCACTCCAACATGCGAATTGGCGGGGCATTTGTGAACAATATATTTCTCCGTTGAACGAAGGACGATATTAACGTTACTTCGTAGTTTAAAAATTTTCAGAAGCATGCCTAAAATTCTACTAATGGAAGGACAATAAAAAGGAATCATTAAAAAAGAGACTTTTCTGCTCTATATGGTTCCAGGAAACCGTTTCACCTACCAACACTTGAATTTATTTCCATGTTTTCCAATAAAAGTAAAATATTCCGAACTCAAAGCAGACGTAAAGTGGCACAGGGCTTCTTGTTTTTGAAGCAAAGGAGGAATTCCATTCCAGGAACACTGCATTCCCGAAGTCGCAGCAAGATCGAGCTTCGTAAATCTCACGCTCATGAATAAAGTCATGCGCCTCTTGAAAGCGGACGCGCGAAGTCGCGCGTGTTGCACGAGCGACGCGGGAAACTCTTCGGTGTGTAGGGGAGCGAGGTCCAAAGCGCAACGTCAGCCCGTTTTTTGAAACAGAGAGCGGAAGGTGCGTGAGCATGGAAAAGAACGGGAGGCAAAGAGATGGAGAAATGTTAATAGAGGAAACGTCTTGCATCTAAGAGTGATTTTTATTGTTAGTTAATCGTGAATCCGGCAAAGAGACGAAGAAATAGGACTGGGTGGAAATGTTAGAAGAGGGTGTCTTTGTCTCTAAGAACGATTTGTAGGGATAGTTAATCGTGAACTGGAAGCAAAGAGATGGAGAAGTAGAAGTGGCTGGGAATGTTAATTCTGCAAGTGCCTTGTCACTAGAAACAGCTTGTAGGTTAGTTAAACGCAAACAACGCCATAAGGTGGAGAAGTAGGGCTGGCTAGAAATGTTAACAGTGGAAGGGTCTAAGAGCGGATTTTATTGTTAGTTAACCGTGAACTGGAGGCAAAGAGACAGAAGTAGGTATGGCTTGAAATGTTAGGAGAGGAAGTGTCTAGTTAGTTGTGAATAGTTTATAACTACAATTGTATTATAATTAGATTTTTAGTACGTTACCACGCCCTTGCAAGAGTGCTGATGAATTAAATATTTGTAAACATAACAGAATATTTTAATTTTCAATATATATCTAATACTTTTTTAAGATTGCTATTTGCTTTCAGATCTATTTTTCAGCAATTTAATTGCAATTATTTAAGAAATGCACCATTTCATCTTCTTGATAGTGTGATGAAGAAACCACAATGATAATAGTACAAAAATGAAAAATTATGTTCATGATTTTTTCCACCAACACATACATATACATTTAATTTATCATCTTTAATAAAGCTTTCAGTTCGGTTCAGTTTCTCAGCGTCACTTATTGTTCGGGCATCTAATAGTCGTTTGTAGGTATTCATGAATCATCTCCGCTTCCGCAAAATAATAGAGAAAATTACTAAATAATTGACATGTTCTACAGAAATATTATATTCAAAGTGTGCTTGGTTGTAATCGCCATGAAGTGTGTCAATTAAACGATTTGACGAAATAAATTTCCCATGAAGGAATCATTAAAAAATATTTGAACAATGTACCCAAACTATTCCACATCGCCGCTATTTTGGAAGACATATCGCGATTATTGAGAGAAAGTGACGGTAAAATACATTGTAACTTTCCACAACTCCGTGGAAAATTAGTCTCAATAGTTATTAACGTCAGTAGGCTGGAAAACGGCAAATAACGGACACGGTAGAAGTTTGTAAATTGAGATGATAGCCAAGGTTTATAACCAACCAAATTTGATATTTGTGATATGTGTGTTATTCAATATTTTTCGTTATTCCTTCTTGTAAGCACAATTCATATAAAGCAAAAATGCATTCTGAACATACCTGATTGGTTATCTTTTGGTAAATTTCAATGGTTTTGATTGTCACGGACTACGGACTGATAAATTTCTTAATGGACGCGAGTCGTTAAGTGTGCCTTTTCTTTCCTAAGTTAAGCTGCGTTATGCCAATTTCTCAGGACACTTTTACGGAACAATAGACGCATTTTACAGTTTTTCAAGAGATAGGTATATTTTATTCGTTTAGTTTAACATCCATGGAGCCGTCGGCGAGGACTGTCGAGTGCGGTGGATTCCATGGCATAAATGTAAGCTATGACTACTCTCTATCTTATTCAGCAGAATCAAATTCCCAGAGCGTAGGCGAGAGAATAGATGACACGCACAGTGTTGCAACAGTCGCCCTGCAATATCGGGGGCGTCGCCGCGCCCACGCTAACAAACTCGCCCTGGGCCTCGTGCCAGGCCTGGAACTATGAGTTGGGTCCAGAAGTTGCATTCAGTTCGCATGGCCTCATCACGTTTGGCGAGTTGGCAAAGAAAGTCCTTCTTTCGCGAGAAGGTAGTACCCATTGTTACAAGCGTAGACTATATAGATATTATGATACCATATTTGTTTTAAATATTTTTGTTAGAATACTTAATACAGTAAAATCTGTCTAAACCGGAATCGATCGGCACAAAAAAATCCGGTTTAGGAAGGTTTCCGTTTTGTGCAGGGTTTCTATTTTATGGCATATTTCCGTCCTGAAACTAGTAAATGTATTGTAATTATTAAAATACAGTAATGTAGGCCTACAACCTATGTATAAAAATCAACAAAAAAGATAAAACATATTTCTGAAAATGGAGAGAAAAAAATTACAATTTGTGCTCTAAATATTATTTTTTCCAACACTCATCCAAAGTTTTTTGCTTTTTGTTTTTCCCACTATCACTTTTTCAATTATAATTCGTGCAGTTGAAAACTTCTGAAATAGTTCTGGATTACTAGAAGTGAGTGCAAACTTTTTTAACTGCAGAACACATTGCAGGGCTTCAGAATAGTTATGTACAGAGGGATTTGTTTAAATTGCCGTGTCTTCTTCAGTTTCTGATTCAGAAATGATATTGTCACTTTCAGTTTCAATGTCTCCATCTGTAAATACATCTTTATCGATATATATTACATCGTCAGTACTCTCCCCCATAATTGGACAGGACATAAAAATCTGTTCCGTTTCCGCGTTGGGCAGATTCCGTTTTATGCTGTGTAAAATACCCTATTAACTTCACGGGCCGGAGAAATTTTCCGGTTAAGGCAGATTTCCGGCTTGTACAGATTCCGGTTTAGACAGATTTTACTGTACTTGTATTTAGTAAATTGTATAATTAATAGGGAATCGTTCAGTTTGTATGTGTTGCATATTTAAATGTCTTTTGCCATGTTCACGAAGAGTACCATGACCACTGGAGACGAGAAAATAACAATTGAAGGTTGTTGATGTTTGGATCTTATTTCTGTTGAACTAAATATTAGGTAAGGTATACAAATGACATAGTATTTGTGAAATTATTAACTTCTTTAAGGTATTTCGAATTGAGTCATTTGAATACCTAGGATGAGCAACTTTTTGGCAGAGATAACTCATATGACCATTTACAAGTGTTATTTGTGATCTCAGAACTCTCCCCTGCTGTATAGTTTTGAAAGTTCAGTCAATTTTTCCATGCCACACCGAGGCACATTGAGGCATCAAGAAGAAATACGTTTGTCACAGTGTGGGTGTTACGCGCACAACTTCGGCTACCAATGAGCAGCAAATCACAATTTAAAACCTTTCTTTATTTCAGTATGAAAGGCTGATATTGATTTGAAAGCATGATTAATTTTTAATAAATTTCTATGTCCTAATATTTAACTGATAGCAATTTAAATTTATTTGCTTGGAACTCATTTATATTATGAATTTTTAATATAAAAGCTAATATTAAAAATATCATTTGATCAATTTATTCACAATTAGTATTTCTTGTAAAATATACATTTTCTGCGAAAGGGCAAAATGTCCCTAAATAAAATTATAGCAAACATTTCTAAAGCGCTGCATTTCTTACTTCATGGATTACGTTTTCATCAGGGATTACGTTTTCATTATTTGATTCATAGCATATTAATCTATAGTTGAACCGAGATTCTTTGAAAAACTTTTCTCAGAAAGAGATGGTTGTTCAAAATGAGAAAGATTAGTTCTTTCACACATATACAGTTGAAACCCTAAAATTGCAATTACAATTAAGGTTTGAAAATTTCAAGTTGCTAAATATTTTTCGTGTTCATTAGAATTTCAAGCAGACTGTGACTGTTGGGGGAAGAGGCTCATACACCCGCGTAGACGTAATTAATAAAGCACGTTCTCCAAGCAATATTTTAAGATAGCTCATTAATACTCGGAGGTATGAGCGAGACATCAGTTTATGGGCAAATAAGTTTACAATAATATCAATTTTAATAAATAATCAATTTTAATTAACATGAAAAGAATTAATGCAAGTGAATTCGCATGAAAAAGAGCTCCTAAAATAGGAAAAAAGTATCTGCTGAAGAGTTATATACAATCCTCGTATAATATTATGGATAATTCTACTAGAAATAACGTGCAACGCAGTTCTTCGCTGCCAACACGCTGCCATGGTAGAGATACTAGAGAAAGCAAATAATGATGGGCATGAGCTTGAGACTTCACGAGTCACGTCAAAAGATTTCCAGGCGGTGAAATATATTAACAACTTATTCCTAGCAACCTGGCCCTGCATTGGGATCCAGAAAACATGCCATCTCGAAGAACAAGTAGATAAAATTGTTTCTAATGTATCAACACTAACCTGGAAATATTTATCAATGCCTGTACACTATAATGAGAAATAGACTTAATAATGTTGAAATAATCTACCTTGTAAAGGCGTTTTCAAAATTCCTGAGCATTTATGCGTGTATAACTTGGTTTCAAATATTTAACGTTTAAATGTAAAACGCAATTTTCGGGCAACATAAAATGTGCATAACGTTTCACGCAACGGCAGCGGGGCTCCGCACTCGCGAATGACGAGGAGAGCCAGGCGAAAACTCGGCGAGTACCTCCGATGGCTCAGTGGATGGAGGCACAGATCGCGGTAGAGGGAGTGGATGAGGGTGCGAAACAGCAGTGCAGGTGCTGACGTGAACGGTATTTGTTTGATTGATTACCGTTTCCGGGTGGGTCCACTAATATGGCTGTTGTGTAATGCTTACCTAGGAAGGTAAGCATCGGTTATTCCTAGAAAGGTACCTAGGAATCTTTACCCTAGAGATAGTGACTTCCAGTGCTAGCACACAAAAAAGGCCTTGCTGTATTTCTTTCCACAGGTATCCAGCGGGGAACAATCCAGCAGGGACAACCTCTCAGTTCCTGTTTCGTCTCCCAACATCTGTGGCAGTGTAGTACATGAAATTTTGTCGTAAGGGGAAACCGCTAGTGTTTGTACGTAGGGGTAAGGAAAGATTGCGCGGTTTGCAATCCGTTAGTTAGCGTTCTGCTTCGGCATAAACCTGGTTTTAATGGGAGAAACCACGGAAAACTACCGATCAGAGTACCAGACCGCTAGAATTCTCCTAGCAACTCTATTCTCCTTCTAAAGACGGCCTAGCTGTGCAGGTAGAACCAAAAATACGCCACAGTCGGGACTAGAAACCTTGGACCTCCGGATCAACAATGCTACAGACGCAGCAATGATAGTGCTGAGCTATCTCAATCGTTAGCGGGAAAGATGGTGCAGAAACGATAAGTGGAGAACGAAGATTAAAGAGTGAGTGAGTGTGGTTAAAGAAGTAAGAGCTGAAGAGACGGTTAGGACGATGAGATTGGTACGAAATGCAATATCCCCTCGGAGGAGGGGGGGAGAGATGGGGATGGTGAAAGAATCGGGACTGGAAAGCAGTTGGTGTGGTTTGAGCAGAAAGAGAGGGGGTTTCTTTCTGAAGGGGCAGTGACGGTACATGCTGTGGCGGCGGAGGCAACGCGTTGGTTCCGGGCCCGCAGCCAGCGCCGGGTGAATCCGTTGCGCCCCTCCCCACTCCCTGTTGCACCCGCCTCGCTCGGCCGTGTTGACTCAGCTCTCGGGAGCGAGCTGTGGTTGCTACTTTATTCGCACGTTTCTGAATGCGTCCCCAGGCGCGCTACCGCCTGGGCCCTCAGCCAAGTCTTCGTTACGCCAGACGTCACCTCACAGCCGTCGCCGTTGCTGCCGTCTCTCGCATCGTCACTTCCACTACACCAGGGCTCCTCAACGGGATGGCAGCCATGTCTAGCATATTCACTTGCGCGTGATCAGGGCTTCTTAACGGGGTCGCATCCCGTGGTTGCCATCTTTATTATTCTCATTATTCTAACACACACGAAAAAAAATATCGGGAGAACTCACAGTAGCAATGTTCTGATTAGTTTAAAGAAACTACGTATATTTTATACCTATTGCACAAAAGTGAAGGTTAGAAACTCGTCTACTCAGATGCGAAAACGATTATTGAAAAACGAGATTTTGTACGAAAGTATTGGAACATGAAATTGTTATTTTTAATTCTTCTATGTGCAAGTTTTTTTTGTTTTGATTGTGTACGCCGTGTTTTATAGATAAGCAAGCAAGATGGTCGATGAAGCAAACAATTCTTTCAAAAGGGATAGATTCAAGGAAAGTGTTGGGAACTCCTGCATAGGCCATGCATAGTCCCTGCAGGGGACAGAGGTTAGAGCCCTTCGAGCGAGGCTTTTAAACTGGATCACTGGTTACAGTTTCATTACTTTTATCACATTGGTAGAACATAATTTATATTTTTATGTATATGCTGTTAAATTATAATTATGCATATCTTCAGTTATTATCCACTGTTAACGGGACAAAACTGGTAGATTATTGAAATATTTTTTGTTTCAGTTCACACTTCGCAACAACTGTTTCATTACGCTCTCCGCAGCAATATCATATCTATCACTGCAGAAAATAGAGGTAATCAATGTACAATACACAAACCCATTGAAGTTAAAATTACATTTTTCGAAATATTTGTATACGAGTTTAGTGCGTTCACTACTAACTGTAAAAAATAGTAGTTAATATTTTAAAATGTATAATTAATACCCTTTAATTAACAAACTAGATAATGAAAACATTTTTTTAACATCCAACTTTATTTTATAGAAAAAATAACGATATAATCATTCTAATCAGCTTTCACCACTCCCATTCAGCAACTCCATATTCACCTACGTCCCCTCTCTCCAGCGCTGCCACCACTCCCCGATGAAAAATGGCCCTCGTCCCCGCGCACCCTCCAATAAAAGGAAATGAACAAGTTTAGCCGAGGTTATTTATTCAATACTCCCCGAAAAAAAAGCGCGTGGCTCTCGCCTCCTACTCGCCTGGCGGGCGGAGGCGCGTGCAGATCAGATTGTACGAAGCAAAGGCGCAGTGGGCAGCACTTCGTCACTGCAGGGGTGAGCGTGCGATGATCCCTCTGGGGGAGGGGGTGGGGGAGGGGATGGGAGGGAGGGTGAGGAGGGGCGGTCGATCACGCGCGGTGCGCCACCCGCGGAGAGGAGCGCGCCGCTCACGGGGGTGGGGGGAGTGAAAAGGCTTGGGAGATGGCGGGGGAGCGGGAGGAACCCCTTATCACTGGGATCACGCCTCGTTTTTCACGCGCGCGCTCTACAAAGCGGCCGGTTAATCCCCTTAAAATGCGCCCTCCTCCTTCTCCCTCCTCTTCTCCTCCTCCTCCAACTCCGTCGTGGCCCTCGGCGGGAACGTATGTGCGCGGGCCCCCTGCTGTTGACCGCCACCACCGCCGTTGTGGCCATTCGCCACTTTCCACGGGGTTTTGGCGTTCGTTCGCTCCACACCACTTGCAGACAAACTCACGAAGCCTGAGGCCGAACTCCCGAAAGTGTAATAGAAGCTTCCAAAATATCGCATTTTGTATTGTGTGGCACGTGATTAATGTAACTCGAGGGTATTTGCCTCGAAAACCTGGCTTAAGTATAGTGTTTTCGAGTTATGGACGATATGAGGTGTCAAGGATACGTGAAATTTGTTAAATTGGCAACAAATAAGAGATAATATGTGACAAACGGGGATTAAAGCGCTGATTGGAAGATTCTTGTGTAGTGAGAGAGAAGGTTTTTCGGTTACCACTGGGTCAATCTATTTCTATTTGCACCTCACCTACCCTAACTACTCGTTCTTTCCTCAGTTGACACTTCTCTACGCTTTTCAGGATTGGCGACGGGTCTCCAGCTTCTGTCTACGCAATATTCACATAACAACCTTCATTCTACTAAGGATATACTTCACAACACATTTTTATGCTAATTCACTTCTCTCGAAAACATAAGAACACGCAGGACGCCAGAAATGATCCGTTCATCGACATTCACACAGCATCCAAACCTTCAACAGTAATATTTACATTTTAAAAATAACATAGGTGATTAGGTGAGGGTATAGATATTAGGTGAGGAATAATATCAGACCAATAACAATACTTATCTTTTGGTACATTGGTATATCAAGCGAGAAAATATTTAAAATGAACGCTCCCCAAGACTATTTGTCTACCACGCTAGTAGACCTCCGATGAGGTCACCATTGCTACTGCGCTTCGTCGCCTCCTGAGACCTCTGCTCATTTCGCTTTCCTCCGGAGAAAACAAAACCCGCTCACCATCCGGTAGCAGCTCTGTGTTTACTTTCATCTAGAGAGAACAGTTATTCATAGGTCAACAGACACGTCCTCACATAAAAATAATACCCTCATTTGTTGACACATTAAACCAGAGCCTTCCTCCCTGACAGCGTTGGCTTTTGTTCGATTCGCGCTTTTTTGAAGCGTGCACTCGTTCAGCGTTCCACTGCAGATGAACATTTACTTAGAAGTGGAGATGGCAGCTCTTCATCGATGAGAAAAATGTCAGCACAAAAACAAAGCTTTCAAATTCGTATTTTTATTTCTTTTGTGAAAATATCTGAAATGATCGCATCACCGCAATGTTTTTTGCAGCACTCGGCGGAAACATTTGACGTCATCACAGACACAGCGTCTGCTCTACGTCTACGTTGTTTCCTAAAACTTCTGTTTACTTTAGGCGTCACAGTGGATCAAGATTTACATAGATTTAAAAGATTACGTTATTCATACAACATGAAGACTACATGCACACAAAAACAATACTCCCATGTGTTTTTCACGTTTGTTAAAACATACTCAGGTGAAAAAACGCCATCACCCCTTGTCACTGTGGTGCCTCTGACAATTAGATCCCAGGGTTTGTCCCGGCGTTGCAGGATTATTGACTCTGATTACACAGCTAGATCGAATTCAGCCGCTGTCTGGAGGAGAATTCTAGTTATACCGGGTTTCATCGATGAAAATCAAACGAATGCCGACGCAGTATCCTAACAAATGGGCAACGATTCGCCCGCGATCTTTCCTTTCTCATACGTATTCCATCTTAGCTCCTTACATACACTTAAACCTAACTACCACACATGTTGGGAGACTAGTCGGAAGCTTAGAGCCTGTCTCGGCTAAGACGGTGCCCCGCTGGACGGAGATACCTGGGTGGGAAAATCTACAAGCCGACGTGAAGGTCGGCTTCGAATCTCACCATCCAGGGCTGAAGAAAATTGCCCCCTCCCGTGTCAAATATGCACTACACTTTTCGTAGGAGTTGACTCGTCCCAAAACACGGCATAATCAATCTTTTTTGAAACATTTTAAACGGGCCTTGGCCTTTAGCAGATCCTCCACGCGAATGAATGCGCGCGAAATTGCCCTGGATACTCGCTCTGTTGCAATCGCCCCTTGTTGCATCTCTAGGGAGAGTTGACGATTGCTCCCTTCGCATTACTTCGGAGAAAACGAGCTTCAAAAACTGAAACGAAAAAATCTCATACCGAAGCGCAACTAGGTTTACTTAACTCGGGGCCGAGATTTTCGTTAAGAAATCCATTATTCGTAAATCAAGATTTTCAAATACATTTATTTCTCTCCTTTTGTACCGGAATTTGTTGTAAGTTTAAATATTTGTTCCTCGGACTGTGTCAGATCCGTGTAATATTTGCACCATCACTTGTTTGTTAGTTGTGTGCCAATACGTCACTTTATCAACTTTTTATCGTATCCATCCCTGAGAAAAATTCGTGTTCCCAACCCACGGATTCCTGTATGTTGAAAACAGGGAATTAGTAAAAAAAATCCCAATAGGTATTCAGTTTGCAGGTAGTGTAGTGGACAGTTAATTATTAATACATTCGATTCACTTAATAAGGTAACAGATTATTCTAATATTTTTCCCTTTTCATAAAAAACGTTCATTTCAACTATGCTAACGTTGAGAGTTTTAGATTTTTTATCATCGTCTTCCTGGCATTTTTTCTTTTTTCACATGATTTTATTTTCATATAAGGTTAAGCTTAACGATATTAAAATCCTTAATTGGTATAAAAGCATTCAGAATTTCTACACATCGTTGATTTCGAAATCGTCTACCTTCCATTCTTTTCTGCTCGTACAGTTACCGTTAACTAAAATACATCTTTACTACCTGACGGTTTGAAACCACTTGCCACCATATTACTCGTAGATATCTTCCTTTCTGCAATTTCAACTTCTCCTAACCAGACCACATACTGCAGAGCCCACGGCTCCACTACTATGACCCCGCCACAACCTGCACTTCTGCATCAGTCTCCATTGCTTCCTCTCCATGCCAAGTGTGTATGAATGGCATGCGTGCGCTCAGGCCGTTGGGATCATATCTGCTTCAGAGTACTGCAATACGGTGGGAACTGCACGAGCACTGCTCTCGGAAATAAGCCTCTGACGGGGGTGGGGGAAGGAGTATGAGCCGGGGTGGGCGGGGCAAACGCGCGTCGTACTCTCAGGGAGGCGCACGCTCGCACGCTCGCACGCGTTGCGCGTCCACGACCAGCAGTGGCCCTCGCAAGATACGGAATCGCTGTGAAAAGAACAGGAGGCGGGGCAGGTCCTTACACATTCCTCTTGGAAGGAGATAGTTCCCTCTCACTGCCGAGTGTGCTACTGCTGCTGCTGCTACCCCCTTCCGTTCTGGAGGGACCGGTTTTGAGATGCGAGGGTTGAAACTGTGGCAAACATTACACAGAAAGCAAACCGCCCCACGGCCCCGCCCCCGCCGCCTCCGCTGCAGCCGCGGCTGCCAAGTCTGCAAAACGACGACGGAGCTACAAACTTCACATTCCGCGCGTTTTCTTTGGGGAGCGGAGAGCCTCCTCCGGCCGCGAGAGTCAGGGGGCTGGGAGAGGAAGAGGAGGCGGGTGACGGAGAGTGGGAGGAAAACAGTGGGAGGGTCCGCGAACGGAAGGTTGTTACGGGATAGTTGGTTGAGCAGACAAGCTGGTGAACGTGCTGGAAGTGCTCAGGAAGGATAGTGTATTGATGGGAGGATGAAGGAACCGGTGATGGGGGATTTTGGGAGGGTTGGGAACGTTGGGAGGGACGATGGGTGGTGGAATTGGCGGAGTGGCGGGAGGTTGGGCGGGATAGATGGATTGGGTGGGATGAGTGAGTTGCGTGGGTTGGGTGAGTTAGGTGAGATGGGAGAGTTGGACGAGTTGGGTGAGTTGGGTGTGTTGGGTGGGTTGGGTGTGTTGGGTGGGTTGGGTGGGTTTAGTGGGTTGAGTGGTTTGAGTGGGTTGACTGGGTTGGCTGGGTCAGGGTTGGGAGAGTGGGTGAGTTGGGTGAGATGGGAGAGTTGCACGAGTTGGGTGGGTTGGGAAAGTTGAGTGAGTTGGCTGGGTTGGGTGAGTTGGGAGGGTTGGGTGGGTTGGTGGGATGGGTGGGTTGGGAAAGTTGAGTGAGTTGGCTGGGTTGGGTGAGTTGGGAGGGTTGGGTGGGTTGGTGGGATGGGTGGGTTGGGTAGGTTGGAGGCGTTGGGGGCCGGTGGGTGGGTTGAACGGGTTGGGCGAGCTCGGTGTGTGCTAGGAAGGGAGCAGGGCGAAGAAGAAGCAGGCTTTGGGATGGGGGCGTGAGGGCAATTCCCCCAACATAGCTAATTACTGCCATAAACACTAATGAGCCGCGCTGTTTTCGCTGAGGTTAGCAAGCCGCGAAGGGGCGTCTTCCGCCCGTTCCGTCTGCCCCACCCCACCCACCCGCCTGCTCGCCCGCGCACCCGTTGGGAGTTTCCTTTAGATGCCGCCTTCCATTGCTAGCGCTGCGTGAAATACACTTGGGAGCAGCAGGGAGACGCTCGCCTGCACATCGTGCATTATTCGAGGTGCATGCTCATGCATTTCCTGACTCGCGCATTTAAACAACTATTTTCTCTTATTTCAGATTTTCTGTAGTAAAGTTTTGATTCTACGTCAATGGATTTATTATGTAAATTACAAAGTACGCCCCGGCAGAGCAGGATGAACAACATAATATAAAATTCAGAACAATTCATCAAAGGTACTTTGGTATTAAAATTACATATTCCACAGTGTCGTTTGAAGTTATCAATATTGATGCAATACAAACTTCTTTTGATATTAACATTCGTAAATAACGAAATTAGTAAACCACTTTAAGCAAATTAACAAGCGAAATATTAAACTCTACCTACAAAAATTCCATTAATACCGTGATAAGCTAAGAGCCCCGGGTTTAGATTGAATGAAAAAATTGGCATAGAGCTTTGGAATAATGACATTGTTTTCAAACTCGGAATTCAAAGCATACGTGTTGTTAGGACAACCGATCAACAAGATGTAATAATCCATGCTTGGTGTCATAGCGCTGTGCTGATGGAGACGGACCCGAACACCTGATATGAAAAAAGTGTAGAGAGGGCGTTGAGTGCCGTGATCTTGTGGAAGTACGCATGGAATCACTCTCTAGAAAAAAGATTGAAGCGAACACACCTAAGCGGTTGGTGACGTGCGAACGGATTTTAAGCATAGGATGGGTACTTTTTTAAATGATAGTGAGGTGGGAATTTATGATTAGTTTGTGGTTTGACAGCTTGGTATTGTTTAAATTGTAGTATTCAATTTTAATTGGAAATTTTATTAATGTAGTAGTTGGAATTTGGAATTAAAATAGACTCCGTGTTTCCAGGGGATATGCATTAGGGTAGCTCTGTAGATTTTTCAGGAAGTAACTCATATTCAGTAGCGAGTAGGTGTTTCAAAAGAAATACAGATAGGTAAAGTCGCGACCGCGTATTAATTTTGTGGTAAATATTAACTTCTAGTAATAACAAATCGTTGAGAACATTCTGTAACATCCTTCATTTAGGCAAGAACGCAAGTATTGGTATAACAAGGATTCCATGGACAACATTCTGCTAGTCAGCTGAGAATCCATCTATCAAAATATTATTGTGAGCTTACAAACTATATTCAAACCCGTACAAAGTGTTAATGTTCTACATTGAAAAAGCAATTCTCATGAGATCGAAAGGATTTGTAAGATATGTATGAATAAATGTTATTTTTTTATTGTTGAAAAAGTCTGCTAATTTATATTAGTTGCCATCAATCTAAAAATTGGTTTCGATCAATAGAACTTTCAGGAATCGTGATTCGGTATAGAATTACACGTCCATATGCAACAGGTAAGGAGTAATATGTTGTATGTCGAACCCATGGTTAAGTTGAAAGTAAATTTAATAATTTAGTGTTAACATTGAGAGAATTTGTGAGCATATCAGGTCAACGGCAGAAATAACAATATTAACAAATGGAAGTAATCCCCGTCATAGTATTAGATGTTTGTCTAATAGGATCCCGATTTGGCAATAGTTAAATATCAGAAGAAAGAGAGAATTTGACACTACAAGTATTTTTACACTGAGTACATAAGAACTGCAGATTGGCTTACAAAGATTGCCAGTAGGTAGCCTGAAAGCAAAGTTATCGTTATGTTAAAAGTTGTGAACTGTTATAATAATGTAGCTCAGCATGGAGAAGTTGCAATTGTATCTTATGCATCTGTATAAGTAACTGTAATTGAATCTTATGTATCTGTAATTGTATCTCTATATGTGTCCTTATATTTGAGCAATTACGATGTAATCATATTTTTCATGCCATGAAAATTGAAATTGTATCTCACCGATGTTGCATTTTATGTCCAAAGGATATACAATAAATGGGTTAATGAAAACATAAAACTAGTATTTAAACTTGCTTAATCTCCCATGTGGAAATCTACGAAACTGTAAGAATAATATTGTTCAAAGAATAAGCAGCAGTAGGAAAAATACTAGAGAAATAATACTAGATTAGAAATTGCGAAACTGACATAATTATTAGAAATATTTTTATAAAGATATTCGGAGTGTTATACGAAGATTGTAAATCAAATGTACTATAAGTACTAAATACAGTAAAGAAAATTAGCGATAGTAAACGTTTGGCATATTGAAAAATAAAGATCGACAAAAATTGAAAACGTTGAAAACTGAAACGCTAAGCACCGAATATGTATTTATATTCAAAATTCCAATTATAAATAAACATACTTTTTTAAAATTTTTGTATCTTGCAAAGCTAGATAAATTAAAAATTTAATCTTTTAAGTCTATTTCTGCAAAATAATGCACCAAACGCTACGATACGTGGGTTCTAACCTATTTATCAGAATCTATGAGCAGAATTTACGAATCAATTTATTATTTTAACCCACTGAAAACTCTTCTCGTACCCATTATTTCTTGTACCCTATAGATACAAACCATAATTTCCATACACCACAGAAACGCACCACGAATATCTAACCATCCCTCGAAACTGGGAAATTATCGAACAAAATGTACATGCGTGCTTCCAGACCACGCACACAGCATTAATTTACATGGATGTTTCATTTCGCTGCACATGACCTACAGACGCACAACGGCCGGCTTCTCCCGCGTTGGAGCGTCACTTCAACCCACCGCCACGGCATCACGCCTGAGTCCACGCAATTATGAATTATTAATACGGATATGCAGCTGACAAGTCATCAAGCGACTGATCGCCATGCGAAACAATTCCCACGTCCAAAGCTGAAATATTCATATCATTATTTTCGTTCGATTAGAATAAAAATCGTATTTCCCACATGGGTTATAATTAGGGCTATTTCATGTTGGATTGCTGTCGCAAAAATACTCGCACAATTGATTTACGCATTATTAAATCCGCTTAATGCTGGGTTCCGCATAGAAACTTCGGTGGGAATCGAATTCCACATAAATCGCGTCAATATTCGTTATTGATACCGCCGCCGCGGGGAATAACAAAATAGTAGATTCTCCAAGCCCTACCCACTCGCACGCGCGCATAAATGTCCCATTGAGGTCTATATTCCAATATTCAAGATACATTCTAACAAGCTTTCCACGAAATTATCCATTTTAATGAAGTTTATCGCTGGCACGGTTTGGTCAAATAGCATACAGGATCGTCAGTGGCGTTTATGAAGGTAAATACACTTTGAGTGACGACACTCTCAAACAGAAAGAAAAAATAAAATGTAAACTAGCGGTGCAATAACAGCACCTACTGTCTCGCATTACATGTAACATTTGAAATTTTTCAAATTTCAGAGAGTTCAAAGAAACTGAGACCTTCGCCATTTTTAAGCGTCTGTTGCTTTTATCGATGGAAAAAAAAATAATCCCAACATTTAGAAAAATTATTGAGAAAAGTTTGAAAATGTTAAGACTTTATGTAATGGACAAAGAAATATCAAAACATGCATTTCAAATTCACAGGATATTGAACTGGGTCAGATTGACGGTGGATTAACGATTTTGGAAAAATTATCTGAAGTGGTTTAGGCGCATGTGTTGATCACGGACGGATGGACTGACGGACAGAAAAACGTTTTGGTGTAGACCAGTTTTTCGGTATTACGAACCCACAAAATGTGAATTCTGTCTAAACAACGTAAGTAATTTACTACGCAAGGGAAAACAATTCATCCACTCTTTCGATATCAGGGTCACACAATACGATTTTTTCTGTCGAAAAATTACAATTTTCCGTTGCAGCATAACAATATTATCTTTACTACGTAAGTACTAATAGGCCAGAAAGTAATAATGTCGAAGGGCAAAATCTTACATGTCACCTTAAAGCGAAGTAATATATTACATGATTCTTACTATTCGTTGAATTGTATGTTTTCACATTTGTACCCGCATCCAACGTTGCCACTAACAAAGTTATATAATGACGAACAAAAGGTCCAAATAATACGTCTCATAATCATATAGTAACTCTTAACAGAAAATTATAATTACAAATTAATATATAATTTTTATTCAAATATAGTGCAAGAAATCTAAATACTTCCTGTGTATCATTATTTAACATTTATTAACCTCGTCAATTTGGTTGTCATACAGCGCATGAATTGGAAATGTAATGCGTTTATGCGGTACGACTTTGAAAACGTTCTATCCCAATTACGAAAATTATTCAGAATTATACCATATTGTTAGAAATTTTACTGAATGGTGTAATTAAATTTTCTCATACGACCAATTGTAGATATTTGATTGAAAAACTGATAATTCCTCGTATGTGCCAATAACAAGTACTCGACTTCCATTCGTCCATTCAATTCTCTTCAGAGGTGCGGATGCATTTTACGACTCCCTGGTTTTCGCAGAATTCATGAACAGAACTAGTTGATCGTTCATCACAATACAAACTGCTAGAATATTCACGTTGCGATGTGACAAGAGTATATTGTTTCGACGATATCGTGACGTGAAAAAAGGATTTCTAGTGCCCTGGTTGTCAATCACTGGTCGCGGGATGCCGATTGCAATTTAGTACGAGGCTACCTCTCAACCCGTGAGCAGTACAGTCCGACATGCACTGCGCAAAAAGAAACATCCAAAAACGTATTAGAGACCTGTCTCTGGTAATACGAATGATATGAAATGAAACGTTTTTCCCCTCCAGGATTTCGAATCTCAACTTAATCCCGAGAGAAAACCCACATGATATGTTTATGACAGCGCTGTACATTTTAGAGAGCTGAATCGCAATTTTTTACTTTTGCGCGCTTTTTCGTCATTTCCTGCCCCTCCTTACTGGGCCCGGATCCCGTCGCCTGCCGCTCGTCCGTCGCCTTACGCGTCGCCTCGCCCATCGCCTCGCTAGCCGCCTCTCTCTCCAATTCATCCGCCGTCTCACCCACCATCTCACCCGCCTTCTCACCCGCACCTTGTCCGCCACCTCGCCCGCCACCTCGCCCGCCACCACGCCCGCCGCTTCGCTCACTGCTTCGCTCGTTGCCTCGCCCGTCTTCGCTGCCTTGCCCTCCGCCTCGCTCGCCGCTTCGCCTGCCGCATCGCCCGCTGCCTCTCCCACGGCTTCTCCCACTGCCTTGCCCTCCGTCTCGCCTGCCGCCTCGCCCGCTGCCTCGCCCGCCGCCTCGCCTGCTGCCTCTCCCACTGCCTTGCCCTCCGTCTCGCCCGCCGCCTCGCCTGCCGCCTCGCCCGCTGCCTCGCCCGCCGCCTCGCCCGCTGCCTCTCCCATTGCCTTGCCCTCCGTCTCGCCCGCTGCCTCGCCTGCCGCCTCGCCCGCTGCCTTGCCCGCCGCCTCGCCCGCCGCCTCACCCACCGCCTCGCCCACCGCCTCGCCTGCTGCCTCTCCCACTGCCATGCCCTCCGTCTCGCCCGCCGCCTCGCCCGCCGCCTCGCCCGCTGCCTCGCCCACTTGCCCTCGCCTGCCGTCTCACCCGCTGCCCTCACCCGCCGCCTCGCCACCGCCTCGCCCACCGCCTCGCCCGCTGCCTCTCCTGCCTTGCCCTCCGTCTCGCCCGCCGCCTGCCGCGCCCGCTATGCATTCCGTCGCACCGCAGAAAGGGGCGGAAATCCCGTGGCGGACGGGTATTGCGGAGGCAGTTTGGCAAACTTCCCCACGAGACCAGTCGTGCACGCCTCCCTCAGCCACCTCCTCCCCGCTTCTCCCCGCCCCGCTCAGCGCTCGACGCGCCACGCCCGCGGCGTGGCGCTCCTCTGGTCACACCCCCGCTCTGGCGTTGCTCTCGCAACGTTGTCCCCCGCCGCTTTACTCGTCCTCTGCTTTTACTACGCCTGGCGATCGAGGCGCTCCGCCAAAGAGCTGACTTTTCCATTCAGTCGGGATCTATTCTATATTTGAAATAGTTCTGTACTGTAATACTTATTTTGTTTCACGGTAGCGACATCGTTATATATAAATATTTTCGTTTTCTACATAAAAAATACTTTTTTATAATTTACAAAATATTGCTTTTATAGTTATATCGATCGAGGCGCTCCGCCAAAGAGCTGACTTTTCCATTCAGTCGGGATCTATTCTATATTTGAAATAGTTCTGTACTGTAATACTTATTTTGTTTCACGGTAGCGACATCGTTATATATAAATATTTTCGTTTTCTACATAAAAAAATACTTTTTTATAATTTACAAAATATTGCTTTTATAGTTATAGGAGCAACATTTTTTTTATTTTAAAATATTAAATACCATAAGTAGTATACATTTTTCAAACTTGTTAATTTTAGAGATTTGGGAGTCGTCTACGATTTTGAATTTAGTGGTCAATACGAACAAAAGGTACGGAGAAAAATATTTTTTTGAGATGCTAAAAATGGAGCCTGAAACGGAAAAAATATACATAGGTCACTCTAGATAATCTCCAAAAATACAGCAAAGTGGAACTGAAATTACGTTGTAATCAATAAAATAAATCCAAGGTTCAATCATACCGAGAAAGGAAATTGGAATTCCGTGATGTGTATGTCCTACAGTATGTAGATCTCCAGAGTGATATGAACAATCCCGGAAAGAATGCTTTGAAGCACGCTTATGTTTCCCTGAGTCCACAGCCGAGGATAAGCGTTCACTCCTAAACAAGGCTAGTGCAAGCTGCCAACCACTAACCGTTACGTCGCTATAGCTCTCGCCAACTTTTACTCTCTTTCTAAACCATAGCTACTTGAACCCTAAATTTCAACATCGTCATCTTCATATTTGGCTTTGAAAGCACTTTTGCTAACCTTGGTGTCTCTATTATTGGCCACATATTTTAACAAAAATTAAAGCAAATGATAAGTAGAGTAAAACGATATAAGACAGTGATCTCCTAAATATACTACCATATTTCAAAACGCAGTACATATAAAAGTAGTTGTACTAAAGCAAGTGTTGAAGGATCTATCACCTGCCTAGTGCCACTGCCTCGATCATTATCACAATCATCGACCACTAACTTCTACACCATTACGTCTCTATCTCGTTACTTACTCTCCGACTATCCCACCTGACGTTCCCGTGGGAGACGCTCTGTGTCAAGACCTTTGCCTGAGGCAGAGCTGGTTAGGCGAAGGGCTTGGAGACATAGCACTCGGCTGGGCGGGGATCGGAGGAGTGGTGGATAGAAGACGGGAGGGGTGAGGCAGGGTGGAGTATGCAAGCGAGCGGAGCGGAAGTGGAAGCGAGACGGATCGTGGGTGGGGGCAGCGGCGGGCAGGGCGGGAACGGAGCGGGGGCAGATTGGGAGACGAGGCGGCGGAACGATCGAGTGGTAAAAAGTGAGAGAGGCGGATCAGTGAGGGGCGGAGTGGGATGTGGCCGTGTGGGAAGGGGCAGAACAAGGGGTGAGGGAGGGATGGGTCGGTGGGAGACGTGAGAGCGGCAAAGGGCAGAGGAGGCGGGGCCAGACGCAACGGAGCGGTGCAAGGTGTGGCGGAGCGGAGCAGGGTGTGGTGAAGTGGACCGAGATCGGAAATTCGGTCTCATCTTGTGACATTCAGCGAACCTTGTGAACATATATTTTTCAGGAAAATAGTTACAAATCCTAAACAGAAGGTATTACTAAATGAGTGAATGAAAAAAGAACATACAAACACACAATGTTAGGAATTAAGCAAAGAAGTACGACGGCTCTGCCGACCTGGATGGCCGAGGTGGCTAAGAGCGAGTACCGACTCAACGCTTCGGTCCGAAGGGTCGCGGGTTCGAGTCCCGCCTTGGGCATGGCTGTTTGTCCCTTGACTTTGTATGTATGTGCTGTCGCGGAGGGCCTCGCGTTCTGCTGACCCCATATCAGAGGAGCCCGCAACTGTGTTGGTGTCTAGTGTATGGTCGAATATGCGTCCCATCGGGGCGTAAAGGGTAACCGGCAGTCGGCTGGATAAAAGCCCTAGATAAAAAAAAAGTACGACGGCTCTGAAGAAGTTGGGTAGATACACCAAACCCTAAACGTAGAATCGTTTCTTCCCAAACCTACCTTCCAACGTGCCTCCGTCATCGCAGTCAACTAACGCGTTCTCCATCTCCGTTCTGCCTCTGTCTCTATTCCCAGCCTCGACATTGTGACCGTTCTCGCCGCCGCTCTCGGCTCCTCCCTCCCGCTGGCGGTGATCGATGCGGGGAGCGCTGGATGTCATGGCGGAACGCGGGGACTCCAGCGCGCCCCGTGGCGTTCCCCAAACCGCGCCTCGCTGAGCGATCGTCTCTTGCAGATTCACCGGTGTTGTTCTCCTCTCCCACTCCCTCCTCCTTCTCCTATACCTCGAAATAAAGTAGGTCGCTGAGTTACTTCCAGAACGTCTCAAGCGATTGCGTTTGTTTTGATTGTTGGCCGCGCACGTAGAACAAAAACTCGATTTACATTGAACAAACTGAACGTTGAAGGGAGGGAAATGACTGTAAATACAAAGTGAATTCACCTTGTATAGTATATAAAAATATATAAAACAATTCTGAAAGTAATCAATTTTTATTTTTAGAATCATTGCCTATATTTTGATTGGGTTTTTGATGTTTGTATTTTAACGGCAAAGTTGTTAGTTTTTTAACTGAAAATAAAATAGTATTCGCAAGCGCTTGTTTTGCAGTTTTCCAAGAAATTATTTAGAGTTTAAAATGCCTCTAAAAGGTTTCAGCAAAACAAAATTTCTCTTTAAGCACAACAAATAGTTTTCCATATACCAGAAATCACTTCCTAGTATATTAAATAGTTATCAGAAATAGTTATAATGTCAAACAATATTATTGATGCAAAAAAAAATGCTTTTTATCCTGACCCCTTATCATTTTATTCTATGAAAGCAGATTCGGTGACTGAATTGGATGCAAAAATATGTACCTCTAATTAAAATGAATTCATTTGCATAAAATGTAACTATTATTACAATTATTATATTGTTACAATATGCAATATATTTTTACTCTTGAAAATAATGAAAAAATATATATTCATAATATGAAATACAATATTTACTAAAAGTCATATACAAAGACCAACAATATTAGGCACTTGACATTCCATGCGCAAACTTTCGACAAGTGCTTGAGACGAAATCCTCGTCTACATTTCTCGCAAGTGTAGATACACTAATAATGAAGTTGTCTAAATTCACTGGTCGTTCAAAAGACCGGGAAGTGAAAGTAATTACTATATTGGGAACGTCCACATTTTGCGCAAAGTATTCTAGAGGCACCGTCAGTCCCTAGATCTACTCCTTAGAAAGCTGGTTGCAACATGGAGTAGATTTTATATTCACCGGACTCATAACATCTTTAGTAGTGAATAATAATAATAATAATAATAATAATAATAATAATAAAAAACAAAACAAAAAGGTGTATATGACAAGAAAAACAAAAAGGTGCATCTGACAAGACAAACAAAAAGGTGTATCTGATTGATGTCGCGGTCCCGCTAATTCACAACATCCCAAAGAAAAGAAGTGAAAAAATTCTAAAATATCAACCTCTGTCAAATGAGATAAAGGAAATGTGGAGCGACGTGGAAATGGTGACGATTGTACCACTATTTCTAGGCGCCACTGGTGAAATTCTTAAGTTTCTACATGAATCCCTGGCTGAACTGCAACTGAAGAAGGGGTTATACATCCAGATGCAGAAGACTGTCATACTAGACACATGTAACATCGTGAGGAAGTTTCTGAACATTGATGGTTGATCCAGTGCTGATTATGACAGTTGGAACGTGTATCTCTTGTTCATGGTAACCGAGATGCACGAGTGGAAACCAGTTAAAATGTGATAATAATAATAATAATAATAATAATAATAATAATAATAATAATAATAATAATAATAATAATAATAATAATAATAATAATAATAATATTCTGCGAACTATCGTCTTCTTCGTTTCTTGCCGAACTTCCTCCGGAGTCGCCGAGTGCAGAGCCGCGAACGCAACCCGCAGGCCTCAGGCCGGTGCGTGCGTGCCCGCCGCCGCGCCACGCATCGGCCGCTAGAAGGGTCAGCACGTGCCGGCGGGCGACGGCACGCAGGTCGGCTTCGCGCATAGTAACGATGGACGCGAAATTTATAGGCGGCAGATAGCAACCCAGGGCGGCGGGCGGGCTGTCTTGCGAGATGACGTATAGGTCCCCGGGCGCAGATGCAACATCAAAAAAGATTCGCGCAAAAGGAGCAAAGAAAGCACGCGCGGGAGAGGAGGGGATGCGGGGGGGAGGGGCGGGGAAAAGAAGGGAAAAATGGACGCAGCTAAATCCTAGGCGATTGGAACATTTATTCTCCCGCCGAGATTTGGGCGCTTGCTTGCCATTATAATGCCCGGGTGGAAACGTTAAACCGCCTGTTTTCTGCATGGAGAATAACGCCCGCGCCAGCGGCAGCGGAGGCGGCGTCGCCACCGGAGAAAGACGGAAGGAAAGTGCTATGAAGGAAAATATACGACTTCTGTTACTATAAAACGTATATACATGAAACAGCAAACAGAAAAACTAGTCTCCTTTCTGAACATAAATAAATACTTCAAAGAGTATTATTTATGCTTTGCGCGTTCTGACAAGTACGTAACGTATCCGAGGCAAATGGGGATCTCGCAACCTGAAGAGCTGAAAAAAAAACCGGCGTACAAAAACTTCACTCATTCGACCTCCCAGAACGAGATACTGGATCCTGTGTGACATACGGTTCCACACGCGAGAAATAAAAGTAGCCAGCTGAGCCTGGTGCGTGGTATTTTTCATCTTTTTTTCTGATGCTTACACCGGTGTCGTAATTATACATGTCACTTTGCCACCATCCTGGTGTAACAGACAACAAACAGAAAAGGAAGCTAGAGACTTGTCGGCTGGAAGTAATCTAAAAAAGTTACTCATTTTATTCGGTAACCTAAGAGAAAGTGATATTTTTTGACGGATAGATAGGATAATGAATACGAAAGAAGATGGTAATGATAATATAGAATATATTCTTTTTTATGTTTTTAATAAAGTTAAATTCACATAGCATGTATTTAGAAGTAAACGATTACTGTATTATAAACTCTTTTACCAGCATAACATATCTATACTTTACACGTTCTATACACATCTCTCTCAATGATGCTATTTATTTAGTAATTTCCTACAAATACAATAAACAATATACTACTACAAATTTTTAGATTGTAGCTTCTATTGAAAAGTATAACGTACAATACTGGAAGAAACATAAGTGTGAAATAGTACAGATATACTAGAAATGTCAATGAGAATAGATAGAAAACTGTCATTTCAGTATTAAAGTGACTTCGTGGAAGGTTCCTCTTCCACAATAATTACAAACTTGCTTTTCCTAGACATCTTGGGCTTCAGTTCTGACAGACCCAACCCAGAGTTTGTGTGTTCACTTCTAGAGAACTGTTGAATACAATACAATATCTCTCACTGACTACTGATGAGTAAATATGTAACTCAATTATCCTTTTACAATTCAAGGTAACATAACGTCGGAGAACCATCAATGCCTCATAAGCTGTACATAATTGTGATTAACACTCATCACACTCTTAGAGATAATGGTCAGCAATAAATCAATTTTCCAATCCAAATATTGTAGACTTCTCGTTGGGGAAATTAATACCTTTGATTATTTCTTCCTATATTGAATACTCATCTGAAGAAAAGCTCGTCAACTTATACAATTCAGAAACGAACAAAACGCTTTAAATACTCTCGTCTATAGAAATTTATCTCCATTGATATCAACTAAATTCGCTTGACAAGAAACAAGAAGGAGCCCATACTCCTGGTGGAGGCTCATCTTGCACGGTGCACACGGCGTGCAGCTGCAATATGCAAACTACCAGGCAAATATGCGCCTCCTGGGTCGGAAGAAGAACCCTGTGCGACAGCTGCAGCATCCGGTCTGCCCTTCCCACCGCACAAGGCCTTAGGCGGCCGCGAAGGGGGAAAGGGAACTTTAACGCCCCGCGTAGCAACGTCGTCGTCGAACGTTCTAGAAACGTGCGTTACAAAACACGGACGAGGCAGCGGCGGAGGCAGCAGCAGCAGCAGCAGCAGCAGCAGCAACTAAGCATCGCTGGCACGTCGCCTCGCGTCCGGGGCGCGGCTTCGATCTTTGAGAAACTAATTTCAGTTAATTACGCGCGGGGCTTGGCTTTGCTCCGCTCTTTGCGCTGTCCTACACGGCGACGGCGTGAACCGCCCCTGGCGGAGGGCGCTCGCACTACGCCGCGCCGCGCAGGGGAAAATATTTCCAGGACTAATCGAGCATTCAGAAAGGTAAACTCGTCGTATCAGTCAATCAAACACGGTGAAAACTTCTTTATTCGCAAACGGGCTTAAGCTAGGACAACTTCGCGTAATATTTAAAACCAGTCCTCTGATTAAACCGGCAATATTCTATCGGGCATGTGACATTAAAAGAGGTGACAGGAGAGCAATAAAAAAAGAATATAAGTCTGAAATCTTAGATCGTGGTCGAGATTGCCTTAAGAGATCTTATTTTTTGTGCAAGAAACAATCATAACGTTTTTCTACTATCGTATAAGCATTCTTCTTTTACGAATCATAGTTCATATCTACTTACTCTCTATGCATATCGATTGCCATCTTTGCGCGAAAATGTAATTTTTACTTTGCGTCTTTGTGAACTTGTTTAAAATATTTTAAGACAAGATTAAATTCATCCATCTGTAGTGGTCCGTAAAATACCCCATTTTTATGTGATCACAGAAAAAATAATAAAGCCATGTTCATGGATTTTTTTGGTCTTGTATTGTAATATGTTTATTCTTAAAACTTATATTACTAAATTTAACCTGACAAAGTTTTAAAAGGATTTAAAAGAAGTAATTTAAATGGGATCCAATTAATCAATAGGTCAGTATTGAAAATGAGAGCAGTACTAAATCTCTTGTAACATGAGATATAGTATTATTTACAATGAGATAGTGAGTAAGTGAGTTATGTGGTTTATTTTGTGAACATAATCCGGTTAATCGATTTGTGCAAGATCTAAACATTTCAAAGTGTGTATAGCTTTATCTAAAAATTAACACATTTCAAAAGCTATTAGAATCCTTCCGGTTTTTCATACCCCGTGTTTCTTAAAAAAAAAAAACACAAATAATATCTGTATGCTAGAAAAACTTTCGAAAGAATTTCATTGAACTTCCGTAACTGAAGTTGGGCCCATTCAGCATTTTCTAAGTGTATAAAGCACGCTCACAAAACTTTATTCATAGCGCTGTAACATCACTGACGTAAATTCAGGAGACAGTTTTCGCTGAAAGTTCGTCGCGATACTGCGCATTACTCAGCGTACGCTCGCATACGACTACCATTTCCGGGGCGTACCGCGTCCAGCGCGCGCATACCCGACATGGATCGCCACTACAGCCCGTGCGTCCGTCGGCGAGTCGTAAATTAAAGGGAAGACAGCCGTGACACGACTGACGGGTCCCCGTAACGCAGGCCCCGTTTCACGGTGTTCGCGTCACGAAGGCACGACTGACACCGCGATGCACTAGACAACGAAACAACCAGGCAATACTTAGAGGAAATGAACTACAATAATCCCGGGCACTTGCGCGAACGCAAACATTAATTACAAAAATTAAACATAAATTAGTAGCAAGTCTTGGAAATATTTGGAGAGTTTTTGAAGAAATTGCGACATGATTTCAATATTTGTCTTTCGTACAAATAGTTATTTATACATCATATTTGGAAAATTTACCTCATTTTTATCACCAAATGAGACTGTGTTTTTTAATTTTTTTTCAGAAACAAGAAATTACTCTAACTGAATTTATATTTTTCAAACAGTTTATCTTTAACAAAATTAAATGACAGTATCAGCAATTAGTTATTATAGGTTAAGTAATATGATTTTTTATTTGTGTTTATATCGTAAATAAATATATAATTTACTTTAAGGGAAGAAAGTAACATTGGAATCTTAAATCAGTTGGTGATTTAGAATGGAATATGACGCCGGCATTCCGTACTTCTCTCGTTAGGTGAAGTGAGCCATTATTCGGTTCCCTTTTACCGACAATCCAAATTTCCAAAGATGTCCTCTCAATCATTTCCTTTGTTTAAAGGGCTTGGAAACAAGAGCAGCAAGTTTATTGTAGGATGTTCGGGCATTAAATTTCAGTTAGATGTATTACAGCAGTTCCCATTGATTCCGCGGGACTTCCAAACTGTTTCCGTTCGGAGACTTTCGTGCGCGGTCTCTGTGATCCAGAGGAAATTCTCTAATTAAGCGGAGTGCAGGGCCAGGAGGATTCGGTCCTAAGAAACAGAACTTGTGGGCGGCAGTTCCCTCGGGCAGGGATGGGCGGACCTTCGAGGGAGAAAGCTTCAGGATGGAACAGTGGTAAGATGCAAAGCAAACCGCAATGTGACATGTCTAGATGCGAAACAGGAATACATAAGAAAACATAGATAAAAAAGTACTTATACTGTGAGGAAAGAGTAGGGCGAGTGAAACTGATACCTTCATAATTGGATAATGTGATTATAAGTGAAATAGAAAAACCATAACGTAAGTGAATTCCATAAATATGAAGACTGGTGAGATACGGTCCTGCAATTCAGAAAAGTGGGTATTTGTTTCGTACAGACATGACATAGAAATTGATTAGACATTTGAGAGAATATTTTGCATCGTGGATGCATTTTATTAGTTTCGATGCAGTTGAGTTGTTCGTACAGTATAAAAATAATCAGCTTGATGTCATGAAAGATCATCTCACTAATAAATGAACGCTGTATTAGTACCAGTTACTGTCACAGTTTCACTCGACGATTTAACGTTGTATATTCAGTACAAAACACAACCAACCACGGATTTAAGAAAATAAAGGAAATAAGCGAAACAGACAACATAAAGGAACGAATCGTGGGAAAGGAGCGGAAACAAATCAAGCGAGGGGAGATCTGCAGCAAGCAGCCATCGGCCTTGACCCAAGGGAACTTTGGAAGGGCCACGTGCTGCCGGGGAAGGGAGGTAGATGAAAACACCACAGGGGCAGGAGACCGGACAACGAGTATGGCGTGGGCAACATCGGATTCACCCAGGTGAGGTGATTGGTTTTCGAGGAGGTGGGGCAAGAAATAGAGAGTGCGACGGCCAGAAAGGGCTGAGGTAGATGCACGGTGATGGAGGTGGGAAAGGAGGCAGGTCCTGAAGGGCCAAAGCGGGAGCAAGGAAGGGCTGAGATGGGGGCGCGGGACAGGCGAGAACGGGGTGCAGCGTGGTAGAGCGGGTAGAGCGGAGACGGACAGTGGCGGAGCTGGAGCGGAGGTGGGATGGAACGGGGCAAGTACAGGTTTGGGTAGGGGTGGGGAGCAAAGTGAGGATGGGAGTACGGTAGAGTGGGGAAGGGAGGCGGCGAGAGCAGGGTAGGGCATGGGAAAGCGGGGAAACGGAAGGGGGGCGAGGATAGAATCGGGCAAGAGCGAGCGTGGGTGCGGGGTGAGGAGCGAAGTGGTGTGGGGTAGGGTGGGGAGGGGAAGCGGCGAGATGGGTTGAGGAGGAGGCGGGGTCACCGGTAGGTTGGAGCCAATTTACAACGCCTCGCCCACACGTAAGACAGCGGCGAAACTCCGCCGGCTTAACACTAAGTACCTTATCAGTTCCGTGATAGCGGCCGGCAGTCGTAACGTACTGCAGGTGCGCGCCCGCAGGGGCCGGCGCCAGGGTGGGGGCGAGGCGTAAATTTAACCAGCGCCGATGCGATGCCGCAGAGCTCGTACACAGAGGTCGAAAATGCAGCCCCCACAGAAGCAGCTCAATTTAGAGGACTTTCTTATGTTGCATTAAAAGAGTGTGCTTAATTTATATTCGCACTTTTTAATGTGAAATTACGTTTAGACCTTTTTGCACAAATATTATTAGAAGTAAATCATATGGTTGGAAAATTTTGGCACTACATGGATTTTAAAGGATATACCATTACAACAAATTAGCAAAATGAGAAAGCAGTTATGTACATGGAAGTAATGAAATATGTACATAATATTTTATATTTCATTTCAAGAAAACGCGTTATTACATCCCTGTTTCAAAATATATTGAATGTGTTGAGCTACATGAGAATCGTAATGGTTATTACATAGCATAAAGTTTAAGAGAAATGAAA
This sequence comes from Teleogryllus occipitalis, assembly GCA_011170035.1. Taxonomy (NCBI): domain Eukaryota; kingdom Metazoa; phylum Arthropoda; class Insecta; order Orthoptera; family Gryllidae; genus Teleogryllus; species Teleogryllus occipitalis. The sequence continues at coordinate 41,271 of BLKR01003085.1, read as the reverse complement.
TAACAAAAATTAATGATATTTATCAATCAAAATTATTTGTTATCGAAGAACATTACAACGGGATCGGATTATCATAACAAGCCGAAGAAAAACTGAAGCTGATTACAGAATGGCGGAGCTGATCTGTTCTCTATTTGAGAAACAGTATAGTTTGCAATATTAAACATTCATAATTGAATTTTTCTTCCTTATGAGTATTAATGCATTAGTATTTGGACATGTACCAACTTTTCGTAAACAAACCATTGTTTTATAAGTGACTTTATCTTAACTCTGGAATCTAGTTTTGGATGTTTCAGACAAGTCTTGCTTCGGGGTGGGATACGCCCCAAAATGTAATTCAAATCCCCAACAGGTTCCATTTCCAGATTACAGCATAACAAATATACAAGGGGCAGGAAAACATGATTTTCAGGAGACGCATCGTTTTCCAGTTATGGTAAATGTATGTTGCGGCTCGGAAGGTGTTGTGGGGTTTCATGACTGCCTGTATTCATCCCCACATCACCCTTTATCATAATACGCGTTCTTGTAGGTTTTCATTTTAAATCAGTTTGATGCAGTCATGGGGAATAATTCCTTCTCTAGCCAGTAGCACATTGAGGAAGATTCTGTTTCCACGGTTTTTATGTATGTATGTACGTATTTATTTGGCAATTTGGGTCCATCGTCCTACTTTGCCGGCCTGCTAACGGTGCCCTCCGTGTCTGGGCCAGTTTTAATTCCCACGCTTGTGGATAAGAGAGACAGGTAATGAACACGACATATTCCCTTTACCGTAACTAGCAAACTCTGCATGGTTGAGCAATTATTCGTCACAAAGCTACAGAAACTGGGACAATTTTAAAGGAAAACTCTGCTTTTGTCCCGGACGGGAATCGAACCCGAGATCACATCACGAGCTAATACGAGCCACCCTAGGGATTGTTTTTTGTGTGAGTTTTAGCAACCCCAAGGAAATGCAAAATCGCGATTCGGCCCAGTGTGACAGCAAAACAACACCGGGGGCCGCGGTGGGCTCGGTCGGGAGGGAGGGGGAAGCAAGTTCCCTAAACAAAGCGAATTGCCGCGCTCCCTGAACTCTAGCACTGGTGTGCGGTCCACGGCGCGCCATACTCCCGGTACACCGCTTTCCTGAGTCCCTTCTCCCTCTGCCACTAATGCCACGTCTACCGTCACCCCCACAATCTCTTTGTCAATCCCCTCCGCTCCTAGGCTCCTAAATCCAGCTCCCACAGTCAAAATCACCTCCGCAACGACATCAACTGTGATCAACTGCAGTGTCTCTAACCGTGATATCCGAAGGTTTGAGTTTCGGCGGTGACAGGATTTTCAACAACACGTCGAATTCAGCCGCGCAGTCTGGAGGAAAATTCTAGCGGCCGGCTGCTCTGGTTGGTAGGTTTCCGTGATTTCTCCGATCAATACCAGACAGCGGCTAAATTCCAACTAGCCATCTTGCTAGTGTCAAAAATCCTGGCTCCGTCGTAACTAGATTGATTGATTGATTATCTACTAGTGATTCCGAGCGCGTTAACTGCTAAGCTCATAAGTCTGGTAAGTGTGGCGGATTTTTTTGCTCGGGAGGTGGCTGTGATGGATGGCGAGATTCGGCGTCGACCTGCTGTCAGCTAGAAAGTTTTTCCCCTACCAGATATCTCCCACCAGCGGGGCGCCGCCCCAGCCGGTACAAGCTCTAAACTCCCGATCTCCCGGTATGCGTGATAGAGTAGTGCGAGTGTTTGTAATTAAGAAGTGTGGATAGGACAAGGAACGGGAAGGAAAGTTCGCGCGCGGTCCATGGCCCGTCTGTTAGGGTGCTGATCCGGCATTCACCCGATGTTGATCAGAGAAACCACTTAAAACTACCGATCAGTCCAGCGAACGCTAGAATTCTCCTCCAGTCAGCGACAGAACTCGACCTTGCTCTCTGGATAGTGTCGAAAATTCTGCCACCGTCCGAACTGAAACCTAGAGTTGTTTGTAAGAGTCACTGAAGTGACATTAGATAATGCCCTGATTCCCCTCAGCCTGTGTCTCGGTCGTCTACACCGGCTGAGCCCTCATCGTGACCTCCGCGGCCGCGAGCTCCAAACGAACTTTTCTGGGAGTGACGGGCAATATGAACTAATTATAAAGTTCATTCCGGTGCATCGACTATTACTCGTTGCGCGTTCGCCTCGTGCGTAGCTGTCAGATGTAACTCTGCGACTCCACGCGGCAGCGACTGCGAGCCATCAAAAGAACAAAATATAGTTTGAATATAAAAGGGGAAATTTCCGATAATAAACTTGAACGCCGTAGAGAGCGGTTAAATTGTGCAGTTAGTCGTATCAAACGGAATATAAAATGTCAAAGAGGAGGACGTGGGAATTCAAATGAGATCATCTGCGTGGACGCAGAGCAGTGCGAGGTGCGAGGGAGAGGGGGAATGGGAAAGGGAGGGGATAGAGTGGACAGCCAGAGGGTCTATGCTGACTTTCTACCCGCACAAAACCGCTTAGTGCCGTAAGCGGGTTTGCCTACTCTCCGATCGATTACCATTAACGGTGAAAATGGTATACTGATACCATGCAGCACTCGACTTCGGAATATAACACTGATAGTTCAGATTTACTTCATTCATGAAACTTACGTCTCGATGGTTATGAAACGTAAATTGTATTCTTTTTCGTGACATACACATTTGAATTCTATCGTAATTGCATAACTTTTTTCTAAGATGATATTAAATTTGTGTAACATATTGCCGGGAGAAGTTTATATTTCACGTCGTCAAGAGAAATGTTAATAGATAAATACAAACATGCTCCGTTTTACAACGGATATTATTTAATCAACAAATTTCCCATTCCTTTAAGTCAATAACAACCGTCGAAATCTCTAGTGCAAACAGAATGCACCGAGAACTACGGAAAACAGAGAAGAATAGTATATTAGGTAACAAGTGAACGAATCAAATCGCACACGTCTTGCGTGCACTTTGTAATATTTTTGTAATACGCCGTGTGTCAAAGGTGTTTTGCACAAGCTTCGCAATTTTTCGCGCACGCTTTGTAATATTTTGCTTACAACTAGTTACAAGGGAAAAAATTGCTGTTTCACTCACGAAAAACTAGTACAAGAAGCCGTGTTTAACGCACGTGGTGTTACAAAATTAATTTTCCACTTAGACCAATACCGAGTAGCTACTGCCAGAAATTGGGGAAATTTCACCCACCTGAAAAATTAAAGAGCTTAACCCAAAGCCAAACCCCATTATCTCATTAGGATCGCGCGTCTATTTTAATGACATCAGGTGACAGAACACGGCGGTCAGTATTTTCCCGGTGCATCGCGAAACCAACAAATAGTAAAAAACCAAAGAAAAAAGGAAGAAGTAAAACCTGCCCTACAGAACTGGATCTAACGCGATCTTCCGTAGGACGGTGGTGACAGCGGAGGGCGTCCTCGCACCGATCTCCCCTTCCCCCCGTCGCGTCCTCGTTCGCCGCCACAGCGCAATCTAGACCCAGCCACATAAATAAGGGTAAATGACGTGGAAGGGCAGGGCCCTATTTAAAAAGTCGCAAGTAGAGAGAGCGAGAGAGAGAGAGAGAGAGAGAAGGGGAGAGGGAGTGCGGGGACGCGGAACGGGAGCGGTAGCGGGGGCGTGGCGCCGACGGGCAAAGAGGAAAGGCGCGGGGAGGGCGACGCAACCACGGAAAGCGACGGTCGGAGAGGGGCACGCGACGACAGCGCCGCGGCCGGCGAGGGGGTGAACGATGCGTGCAGAGCGACGCCCGCGACGCGGAGCTGCCGTGCGCGGAAGGGCGCGGGAGATGGATGGACCAAGTCGCTTTCTGCAAACGAGACGCGATAGTAGGTACATTTCGAAAAAAAAAAGCTTTTTTTTTGAGCTTTCTGCTTTCGAACTCCGCGAAGCATAATGGATTTATTATGATAACTAACGTTAACCTGACGGCCACGAGAAAGAATCAAAAGAGTTCATAAAGCACGGCGTAGAATCAAGTTCACGTATAGAGTGTGGAATGTAAAGATTGTGAAAAATATGTTTCCTTTCTAATGTTCCTTTCATAAGTAATGTCGTCCTTCATGTTTTGACTTTCGCGAAGTTAAAAAGTTCAGAGTTTAAATATCACAATTCTGTATATCTTTTTACAATTCATTTTAAAAAGTGATATTATCTCATAAAATGTGTCACTACAAATTGAAAAAAATCAACCAAATACAATAAATGACATGAAGAGACAATTATTGTCATAAGCAGAAGTTTTGGTTCAAGGATATGTTTTAACCCATTACAACATTAGATAATTTCGTAGAATTAAATTTCTGCAATATCAATATGAAATCGCAATGAAAGCAACTCCACAGCGATATTTTAAAAAGAGACTTAGCTTTACATTCTCCACAAATCACACAAATAGAACCTCCTTCAGACAGTGAGAAACCCGAGAGCAACGAATCCATACGGAACAAGCACCTTCATCAACTTTCGCAACATCATCGTTTAATTTTCACGAGGTCGGGAACGGTTCTGCGAGGACATAGGCGAGAGTGAGGGCGAGGGAGAGGGCGAGGTTGAGGGTGAGAGTACCGGACGAGAGGAGAGCTGGAGTCGGAAAAGAATGTGGGAGTGAGGATGGCAAGGGGTGCAAGTGCAAAGACAGGATCGGGGTGAGAGCGATGGCAGAGACTCACATGAAGGCGAGAGCGAAGGGGGAGGCGAGGGCGGAGGCGAGGGCGAGAGCGAAGGGGGAGGCGAGGGCGGAGGCGAGGGAGGTGGCGAGGGCGGAGGCGAGGGCGGAGGCGAGAGCGAAGGGGGAGGCGAGGGCGGAGGCGAGGGAGGTGGCGAGGGCAGAGGCGAGGGAGGTGGCTAGGGCGGAGACGAGGGCGAAGGCGAGGGCGAAGGCGAGGGCGAAGGCGAGGCCGGAGGCGAGAGCGAAGGTGCGGGTGGAGGCGAGGGCGGAAGCGAGGGCGGCGGAGCGGATTGGGCCGAGAGTCGAGGTGAGAGCGAGGGTGGAAGTGAGGTCGAGGGCGGGGGCGGGGGCGAGGGCGGAGGCGAGGGCGGAGTGCGGATTGGGCCGAGAGTCGAGGTGAGAGCGAGGGTGGAAGCGAGGTCGAGGGCGGGGGCGAGAGCGCGGGTGAGGCGGGGGCGAGGGAGGCGGGAGCGAGAGCGACGGAGCGGAAGGCGTGGCGGACGGAGCGGCGCGAGAGGCCGCGGTGGTAGCGGCGGGGGCGTGGTCGGGGGCGGAGTCATTGGAGGGTGGGGAGGTCGCGCTTGTTATGACGAACAGCGCATTAGAGCCGGGCGCCGCCGCGCCGTCCGGTGGCGCGATAATTATCACCTTAAATCACGCCCCTGCGCGACACCGTCCCACCCTCGCCAGCCCCTCATTTCGCTGTTGCGCCGCTCCATTCCTCCCTCGCCTCCCACCCCCAGCACCGCTTCGCGCCTCCACGCAACTTCCTCTGCCTATGCACGGCGTTTGGGTTATCACTTCCATGCTGCAGCCTCCTTCTGAGCCATGCCTCCGTAATATTGTTCCAGTCTTCTTGTTTTATCCCAGTTACCTCTTATCACATCTATTGTTCAATTGTCACGTCTGCTTCACGTTTCCCCTCTTTCCTGTACCACGTTCCTCACATTTTTTATAGCCTAAGGGCTATGTCACCACTTCCAATCGCTGCTTCTCTCTCCACGCTCCCGTTTCGTAAGTCTGCTTCTAGCCTGGATTTCATTAATTGAATCATGTTAATTTTCTATTGTCACATTTACACCTGGCGGCACACTACATAAACATTCAGCTTTTAAGTAAGATAAAATTAATTACACGAGAATGCTGCGTTCAATGAAGCTTCAAATTATAAAACAACTAATATTAAAAGTCATTAGTATTTCTTTATCTAACAAATTTATTTAACAATATTTGATCTTAAGAAATCGTTTATAATATATTTTGATTTTCGAGTTTTTGAGATATATTATTATTATTATTATTATTATTATTATTATTATTATTATTACTATTATTATTATGCTATTGTACTATTTTAAAAAACGGGTTGCAGAATGTACAAACAAGCAGACGATTGCAAGGATAGGTTGTCGCTACGTCACTGCCCGGAGTGTAACACGAGTGGCTGTCTTGCCCTCTTCAGCTCTCCTCTGCCCTCCTCAGTTCCCTTCCGCTTTCCTCCGATCCGCATTAGGCTGTCCGCCCCACTGCGCCCTCAGGCCGCCCGACTGCCTCCGCCGCCGCCGCCATCATTACGATGCTCCGTGATTAATGAATATCTGGGAATGTAATTATCTAAATATCTTGCAAAATCACAGCCATCCCAGGAACGTCTGGAAGTACACGACGAAGAAGCAAGGATGCAGGCGAATTGGATACGTGAAAGTCATGCGAGAGTGAGAACACGTCGTTAGATGTTCTTACATGAACGGCGAAGGGGTAGAATTGCCCTTCCATGACACTTTTCACGGAGGAGGAATCTGCTGAAAAGTAACGAATGTAAATCAGGAGGGTTCTTATCTCTACGAGGGAACGTGTTGCATAAAATTTTGGACAGAAACAAGAAATAAACATGTTAGGAATATATGAACAAGAAATACTGAAAAAATGTTGGAAATAATGAAGTCTACCAATCACAGCTCCTACACAGTTCAAACTCATTGATATTGCTGACATCTTTTTGGTAATACAAAAAGCTATTATACATTTCGAGATAATAGACAAACGTTTGTGTCTCAAAGTTAGATAAATGTATGTTTTTGGACTGACGGAGTGCCTCAAAAGTTTTTAAAGTACAAGACACGTTCTGCTTATTTGTATCTTTTATCATTGCCCATTTAATTCAACGACATAAATTCCCAGTCCCATATATTTTTGAAGTTGAAGAGAAACCTCTAACTTGATTTTTCGTCTTTATCGCTCTTCTGGATGATACTTGGGACCTTCTTCGTTTATTTACAGAGAAGATAACATACTTTTAGAAATGTTATTCCAAGACCTGAAATAAAATATTTGATTTCAAAAACGATCGTCATGAATTTTTAAGAGACTTAGCAAATGGAAATGATGCCAAACATAACAATTTTTAATGATAATAATTACACCATCCACATGTATTTTATATTCAGCTATATTTTTCTTTATAATAACAATTCTAGAACAGTTCAGAGACCATAAAGTGGCAATACAAATAGCATTAGGCTTTCCGTGTTCATTATGAACAAAACAGAATGGATCACTTGGTACCTGCCAGTTCGCTTTTGATTTTAACATCACAATCTCAAAATTGCGTATTGTGCTTAGAAAGGAGGGAACATGCGATACATGGATGCACAAAATATAAACAATTTTCCTCGAGAGTTTTATAAAACAAAAAAAGTATTCGTACACGAGATAGATTATTTTTTCATACGAGGTACTCTTTGATTCCCACATAACTCACTTAGTTAAACAAAAGGTTATAAATTATGAAAAAAACTAATGTAATTGTTTTTAGTAATTACATTTAACCATAATAGTCTTATATTATTCGTCGCGTTTTAATTTAAAGAGCACATAGCTCAGATTATATCTATATTTAATTACCAGCATCTTTCCGTCCGTATTATATGCACAAGGTCTCTTCAAAAGAAACAATCCCAAAAAGATGTATATTAAATGATACATAAAAACGAAAAATTGCTGCGTTGCCTTACCTTGATACCATCTTAGAAAACTCAGCATTATTCGGATTCACGACTGCAAAAAGGCGCTCTGGAAAATTATCTTTATTTGCGAATCACCACCAAAACGTGCCCCTGAGAACTTCCAGCTCCGTAACGGAGATCATATCGAACCTACTCCGAAATAAAAGCGGCTAATACAGAGAGAACAATCTTGTCAAGTCAAATCCTAAGAGTGGAAGCTTACCTGGACGAAATCCCTTTTGCCCAGCGATGCGTAGCTCAGACGCAGTTAAAAGCGGATATAAACATCATCCTGCAAGGAGACATTCGTTGCTACGAAACAGTCTCCCTCGGGAGAGCGAAAACAGAAGAGCAGATTACAAGGAAAGAATTTGCAAAATCAGAAAATAGGGTGGGAGGAGATATATGCCGGTGGAGCTTAAAAAACGACTAAAAACAATTATAATGCAGTAAGGAAAGTGTACTAATAAAAACAAATTAATACAAAATAAAATAAAATTTCAGAATGATGAATTAAATTAAGTAAGAAAAAATAGCTGAAAGATTAATAATGAAACAAGGAAATGATATTGAATGATATGTGAGGAAGTATAGAAAAACCAGGTGTGGTAATAGAAAAAATGAAAATGGAGATGTGATGCCATAATGTTAAAAATGAATCTTTATATAAGCAACACTACAGAGACAAAGTTAGTTTAGAAAGAAGTCATCGAAAAGAACATAACGCGTACGAAAACAAAGATAACAGAGTTAAAACATATAATTCTACATCATGCTTTTAATTTATTGCAAAATACCACTAACACTTAATCAAATGAACGCTCAGTATACTACGACAACGCTCATAAGCAGAACAGACAATATTACAGGGGCAGAGTTAGTTTAAGCAGGGAAAGTGTACCATGGGCAAGCCTGAAACCAGGCAGCTCGATTTCTTCGAAAAGGATTCGAATCGCGCTTCAGCAACAGCATTGCGAGCTAATCCACTCGAGCGCTAGTCACCATCACCGTCGCCACCTCTACTGCCACCGCTGCCATCCTCAATGTCTCTTCCACCACTACCACCCGTAGCGCCGCCTCATTGCCGCTTCCATCGCCACCTCCGTCACCACCGCTGGCTCAAGGCATCAACTGATGTCACCTGACAACTGACACTGCGCCTCTGACCACAGAGTGGCAGGATTTTCGATTCTAGCCACATAACGACCTTCATCTCTACCTCCACCTGCACCTTACCCCCACCCCTATGTCCACCTCTACATTCACCTTTCCTCCACCTCCACCACTACCTCCACCTCTACCTCCACCTCTACTTCCACCTCTACCTCCACCTCCACCTCCACCTCCACCTCCACCTCCACCTCCACCTCCACCTCCACCTCCACCTCCACCTCTACCTCTACCTCCACCTCTACCTCCACCTCTACCTCCACCTCTACCTCCACCTCTACCTCCACCTCTACCTCCACCTCTACCTCCACCTCTCCCTCCACCTCTACCTCCACCTCTCCCTCCACCTCTACCTCCACCTCTACCTCCACCTCTACCTCCACCTCTACCTCCACCTCTACCTCCACCTCTACCTCCACCTCTACCTCCACCCCTACCTCCACCTCTACCTCCACCTCTACCTCCACCTCTACCTCCACCTCTACCTCCACCTCTACCTCCACCTCTACCTCCACCTCTACCTCCACCTCTACCTCCACCTCTACCTCCACCTCTCCCTCCACCTCTACCTCCACCTCTACCTCCACCTCTACCTCCACCTCTACCTCCCACCTCTACCTCCACCTCTACCTCCACCTCTACCTCCCACCTCTACCTCCACCTCTGCCTCCACCTCTACCTCCACCTCTACCTCCACCTCTACCTCCACCTCTACCTCCACCTCTACCTCCACCTCTACCTCCACCTCTACCTCCACCTCTACCTCCACCTCTACCTCTACCTCCACCTCTACCTCCACCTCTACCTCCACCTCTACCTCCACCTCTACCTCCACCTCTACCTCCACCTCTACCTCCACCTCCACCTCCACCTCCACCTCCACCTCCACCTCTACCTCCACCTCTACCTCCACCTCTACCTCCACCTCTACCTCCACCTCTACCTCCACCTCTGCCTCCACCTCTACCTCCACCTCTACCTCCACCTCTACCTCCACCTCTACCTCCACCTCTACCTCCACCTCTACCTCCACCTCTACCTCCACCTCTACCTCCACCGCTACCTCCACCTCTACCTCCACCTCTACCTCCACCTCTACCTCCACCTCTACCTCCACCTCTACCTCCACCTCTACCGCCACCTCTACCTCCACCTCTACCTCCACCTCTACCTCCACCTCTACCTCCACCTCTACCTCCACCTCTACCTCCCCCTCTACCTCCACCTCTACCTCCACCTCTACCTCCACCTCTACCTCCACCTCTACCTCCACCTCTACCTCCACCTCTACCTCCACCTCTACCTCCACCTCTACCTCCACCTCTACCTCCACCTCTACCTCCACCTCTACTTCCACCTCTACCTCCACCTCTACCGTTACCCCCGTCAACATCTACAACTCGAGTAAAGCTACGCCACATAATCTAGCAATGAAGAAGCTTTGAAGAACGTGTTAGCAGCGTGCAAGAAGGCTACTCTACAAATCCACGAAAGAAAAATTTTTAGTGTACAGAAACGACAAAAATCAAATAACAGTCAAAGGTGATGAAATTATAACTTGTTGTAAATATAAAAAGCCAGGTCATTTAGCCAGGATTTGTCGTTACGGTCTGAAATTCAACAAGAAGATCGCAAACCAGAGCGACGCGAATTAGTTCATGCGTGTTACAACAGATGTTGCACCAAGCTATTTTGTTGATCCGGTGACCAGCGGGGGAAGCGTGTGATGTCTTGGTAGTGGGTGCTCTTCCCATATGAGCAATAACCTGGCCCGATAACCGTAGTGGTTTCACAGTTTTTCAAACACTGTGATGTTAGTCGACAAGTTGTCAGCCACTACCGAAGCGAATTCCTCCATCTCTGTCGTGGTAACTGTTCTCTATTGCCCATCATTACCCAAATGCTCACTATTGTCGTGTACCACATTTTTTTAAATTATTCTGTCCCTACGGATAGCAAACAATGATGACATTAAGAAGATTATGGAAGAATAAAATATGGTCCTTCTTGCTTATTGTCTTAGAAAAATCGGAGCTCTTTTTGAAAGTTTAACTTTTACGTTTTCTGGAGATGGGCGATTTTGAGCTCATTTTCACAGAAAACTATGTTTCCAAAACATTACAAGAAACCATTACAACAAATTTCTTTAGAAGCACTGTGCTTAAAAAAGCATTAATGTATGAAATTGCTTACAATGTGGAGGTAGCGACGTTTAAAAAATATAGATTGGTATAATTTAAAACAATGAAAAGCATACATGAAAAGTTGATTGTGTGTTGCCTGTTCATAATAGCGTACGTGTCATGTATACGAATTCAATGCATTTAGTACTATCCCAACAAAAGTTGGTATTCCTCGTCAGGAGTTGTCCCATATGATTAGTTTCCGCTAACAAGAATATGTTTTCTATTAACAAGTTGGTCTACCAACTGAATTCAATACTATATATTATTACCGCTCAATATATGGGATATTTTTCACAACTGGTATAGTGTCTTGCTTTAATTGTCACCAAACAAGGAACTTGGCTGGACAATGCCTCTCACCTAACACAAACCTCTTCACTAACTTCTAATCATCATAAGACCACTAATTTAAGCAGTGCTCTCAAGAAATATGAACACATTAGGAAAAACGCCTGTGGCTTGTCAGATCCAGCAACAACGAGATACTGAAAAAAATAATACACGATACAAAAATCTGAAAACTGGCGCAATAAGATACATAAAAGAAAGTACAGATAACTCCTGGTACATTTGTGTCTCAAGTCGAGTATTACATAATATCAATAAGTCATTAGCTAAGATAAAAGTTATCGAAGGAACTAAGAAAGGAAAATAAATATTCTTTACTGTCAAAAACCACATCATCACAAACCCTAATGAAATAACAAACTCAATTGCATGTAGCTTTGTCATAAAAATCTATCTAGACAGAAGCCTTCTTACAGATCACAAAAAAGATCAAAAGAACCTTACAGAAATTACAAATAACCTAAAATTGACTGCTTATCACAAGATCAATGATCCTTATATAAAGAAAGAACTTCATTCAGCTATCAACATGACTAGAAACTCCTCACCTAGACCAGACAACATTCCATACACTCTTTTAAAAATCTACCCCTAAAAGAAAAGGAAACTCTACTAAAAATGTATAACATAATATTGGATAAAAAAGTATTTTCTGAACTATGGTGATCAGCTACATTTCTACCTATACCAGAGCTTGAGAAAGACCCCACAAAATCAAAATTATAGACCCATTTGTCTAATTTACATTATGTGTAAACTTCTGGAAACAATTAACATAAGACTGAGATGTATTTTAGAATTTAAAAACATCATATCCGAAAAACATTTTCAATATCGAACAGGACACTCAATTTATTTTCATCCAGTAAGTACTGATACATTCAAGAAGACCTTGTTAACAACAGCATGGATCAGCAGTGATGCTAGACATTGGAAAAGCTTATGACCCATAGAATAATCACAAAACTACAGGAATGTGGACTTAAAGGCAACATATTTCCTTTCAAAAAGAATTTCACCAAAGAAAGAACTTTTAATGTGAGAGTGAATGGTAGCCTATCATTAATACAACACCTCGAGAAAGGACTACCACAAGCTCCAGTTCTTAGGGTTGGTCTATTCCTGTTGGAAATTAAAGAAGCAGTCCGTGTAATCATAAGCAATTATGCAGATGACATTACCATTCTCTGCAGAGGAACTTCTATTACAACCAATCAAGGTATTATACAATCTGTCCTAAGCAATCTCTATAAATGGTCTCTCAAAACAAGTTTTAAGTTTTCAGCTTCCAAAACTCAATGTATAAAATTCTTCAGACAATGTATGGTGAATCAGCCCACATTAACAATGCACCTACATAAGCTAAAATTTGAACAAAACATTAATATTTTATACATGCATTTTGACTCAACAATGAGCTGGAAAAGACATACAAATTGTATCTGAGAAATGTAAGAGTAGACTAAACATACATAAGTTCATTTATCATAATAAGTGGGGAGCAGTTAAAATTCTCCAGCTGATGACCTACAAAAAGACGATAGTACGATCCAAGATGGAGTATGGTAAGATCCAAGATGGATCAAGACGAGTCCTTATTATAAAATTTAATTAGTAAAAAGACACTTAATGTTACACACAAAGCTTTACGAATAAGCACTGGCTGCTTTTATACTAGCCCTAATGATAGGATTAGAATAGAAGCCAAAGAACCAACTCTAGCTCAACGTAGACAAATGCTTACTCTCCAATATGCCATCAAAACAGCAGAATCAAATAATACTATAATTTTAAACGATGTATATCCAAAAGTTCAAAATTATCACAAAGAACAAAATGCTTTTCACCAGTATATACCGACGTTAAAACTTACTGAGACAGTGAAACGTTCAGGAACATATATTAATGTAAAAAAGAAATAAAAGTATACACCATGGACAATTCCTGATATAGCAGCAGAAAAACACGAGACATTCCCCAAATAAACCAAATGGCTAAAAGCGATAAGGGAATAAAATCTTATGAAATAGAAATAAAATACAAAGATTTATTCCTATAATATCTATACTTCAGTTATCAATAATAGAAATGGAAAATATTCAACTTCAATAATCAATAATGTTAAAATTATAAAGAGACTGCATTTCCATTCTTGTACGACGACAGCTGAATAACACTCTCCAATGACAGCCTTCAAAATGTCTCAAAAACGCAGAAATAACAAGTTTGTCATTTTCTCTACTTCTCTTGTAGCAATAAACAATATTCACAAAAATTACCCAGGTTTATCAATAATATACATTATTCATGAAATGACATTAATATGACATTATACAATCAAAAGGGACACTCTTAATTGCCTAGATACAATATTACAAATACATAGCCTGATTACATATACAATGAAAAGTGGAGCAACATCTGCGAAACCATGAAATCCACCCCTCTACACAAACAGTTGAAAAATGTTTCTTCTTGAAAACTTCAAAAAATTCTCAATAAACGATCAGGTAACAACAACAAGGGTAAGAACTGCATGCCCTGTGATACCTTGCATCTCTATCAACATATTTTATCTCTATGTCCTTTGTTTCAGTGCAACAGACACGCAAACCTCGAAGATGAGCCAAACCCTGCCTTGATGCTATCATAAAACGAATGCCAAAATAAAATATTAAAATTCTGTAAAGACACTCCAAGAAAACTCTCAAAGAAATATATTTGTAACACGTATTGTACCAATATTGTAACTTTAAAAATACATACAATATCTATCTCCAGATACTTATTTTTATATTTACTGTAAAATACTATAAAGTTGCCATATTAATATTGTAAAGTTATATTTTAAATGGATGCTAATGACCTCACTTGTTGATGCAACTTTAATAAACTAAAAGAGTAACATCAACAAATAAATGTTTTGTGTAACTTTTGAAAACGGAGTTAATACAACTAAATGTCATTGATATAATATAGAATACGAATACAAATTGGTAGATGAATTAATTTAAAACACAAATGAAGATTTAGCAAAATTTTCAATGTTTGGGGGTTATAACTTCGTTTTTTTGTATTTGTTTCAGATAGCCACTTCTCTTTATCATTACAATATGTTCCCTTTACCATGAAAGTATGCATTTACGCGAATAAATAAAAAATATCTTTCGAAAATGTTTTGCGGAAGAAAAGAAAAAAAACAATGTATATTTTTTATAAATGCTGAGGTTTTATTCAAAATCTGATGATACGAGCCAGAGATCGAGAGAAAGGTCTGGAATTTGGACGAGTGGCGGAATCCGGAGAATCGGGAGAAGGAAGTGGTACAATCGTTGGACATCGAACCCGTCAAGCGACGCGGCGAGGACGGTGAGCGACGAAAACCCCAAGGTTAACTGATGGCGAGCGGGAAGGAGATGTCGAGGTAACGAACTGGCAACTTCTTTGTGGCAATTTGTTGGGAAATCGTGTAGCTTTAAATACCAGGCGAAGCGTCCTAAAATAGGTGAAAGTTCCAAATAATTACTGGGAGAAATATTCCGAACGTATGAGCGGCAGTTTAGAGTTCATTCGCTGTACGAACTAGTAAATTCGTTTGAATGCCATACCTTGTACAACTTTTCTAGAGTGAACATGATATTTCATGTAGTGTAAAAGTGATCTTGTTTGAAAGTCACGCTTTTATTGTATTATGTCAGGGATAATTAGTTGTCTATAATTTGTAAAGGGTACGATTTAAGTAACTGTGTGTCACGTTTATTTGTGTGTTTGAGTTCACAGCATTGTAATATATGTGCAGCTTAAGGCTGACACCTGTGAACAGTCTATGATAGAACAATTGTAGAGAATCACTTAAAGGGCCGTGAACGGAGAAAACATGAGTTCTGTATAACTTGGAACCAAATATAGTCTCCCGGTTTGAATTTTCAGCTCTTCGTGAAAATAATTTGAGAAGTGATTCAGAGCTACTGCTATTCTAATAAAAGAAAGGAGATTGAAGAAGTAAATATTTTTATTTAGAACGAAAAAATTATTTCTTCATTTCAAGAAATTTTAAACACTGATTACGATAGGTTTAATTTGAAAACGTTACAAATGACTACGGATACTGGTTGTCAAACTAAAATGTACTACTGGCTGTTCATTTGAATTGGATGGGTTTGGATTATTTTAGCATTATTTCTAAATCTTTTTCACGAAAGAAAAATTTAGAAACTTAGTATCATTTTGTACTAATATTTAAGCTTTAATTTCCTAATACTAACTATACATCCTCAAAAACATGCAGGGATGAAAATTTGAGAAATTCATTTTTGAACGGTGACAAGATAAGATAACAATATGTGAAATTCTTTGAATTCTTCTCTTTGTTGAACAAACACATGGATCAATTATAAGGTTTTGTTTTTGTTGAGTATGTGTAGGTATATCTGTGGTATATGCTCAGACGAATATGCTTACACAGCGACTGAATGTGCCACGGTTCTTGCATAGTTATGGTTGGGATGGAGACCAACAAATGTTTTTTGTCATTCTGTATGTGACTAAGAAATATGGCTTTGTAATCAATTTAAGTTACTTATTACCCCCTTTACATTTAGTGTCACTATTTTCTCGTAATGCGACACTGCTTTTTTCTACAATGGTAATGAACCTAGATGGTATCAATTATGTAAGTATTCAGTCCTGGTATTGGAAGAATTGGCAACGACGACGAGTTACGAGAAACCGATTTTGACTGAATTATACAAAAAGCTAATGTCTTCAGGAGTGATATGCATTGAATTGCTATCATGTGAAAATTATGATATAAAGCGAATGTACATTACAGCTTCGCAGATAAAGAACAAAATTTAGAATTACGTCTGAAGTATCAAGAAGAGTCCTGAACGCAACATCGATGGAATAAATGCTGCTAAAAAGAAATGGATGGAATAAAAGGATAAATAAATTGAATGAAAAAAACGAATGAAAGAATGAAACGATGCTGTTGAAAAGATGAATTGAAAGAAAAAGTCAGTGAAGCAGTAGCTAACATTATTCTTTCCTCAGTATTTCAGATTTTAGAGCTGAGTAAAGGTAAAGACTGCAAGACAGCGCATGAACTTTAAACACGTTTGGAAATGTATATCATCTACTGGTTCAGGCCGAAAAGTGACATTGCAAACGAGTCATTTTTACCGAATGGACGGAAGAGATGATGAACGGGAGCAATAAAGTAGATTCTTTAACGCCGTCGAAACATTAAAGGATATAAAGGTAAAAATAAGCGACAACCTTTTATCCATATTATTGTTGTATCCCCTGACCCATAAATATCAGTACTTCCGGAATGCTATATAGTGGCGAGACACTAACAAAGCCAAACGCTCTTCAAATAAATATAGTAGAGAATAGCCTACTTTATTTCGAGGTCCGAAAACGTTAAATATATTTCTACGTCCACACTTCCACCTCTACGTCCACACCTCCACCTCTACGTCCACACCTCCACCTCTACGTCCACACCTCCACCTTACGTCCACACCTCCCCCTTACGTCCACACCTCCCCCTCTACGTCCACACCTCCCCCTTACGTCCACACCTCCCCCTTACGTCCACACCTCCCCCTTACGTCCACACCTCCACCCTTACGTCCACACCTCCACCTCTACGTCCACACCTCCACCTTACGTCCACACCTCCACCTTACGTCCACACCTCCACCTTACGTCCACACCTCCCCTTACGTCCACACCTCCACCCTTACGTCCACACCTCCACCCTTACGTCCACACCTCCACCCTTACGTCCACACCTCCACCCTTACGTCCACACCTCCACCCTTACGTCCACACCTCCACCTCTACGTCCACACCTCCACCCTTACGTCCACACCTCCACCCTTACGTCCACACCTCCACCCTTACGTCCACACCTCCACCCTTACGTCCACACCTCCACCCTTACGTCCACCTCCCCGTCAACATCTACAACTCGAGGAAAGCGACACCACATAATCTTGCAATGAAGAAGCTTTGAAGAACGTGTTAGCAGCGTGCAAGAAGGCTGCTTTACAAATCTATGAAAGAAAAAATTCTTCAGTGTATAGAAACGACAAAAATCGAATAACAGTCAAAGGTGATAAAATTATAACTTGTTATCAATATAAAAAGCCAGGTCATTTAGCCAGGAACTATCGTTACGGTCTTAAGTTCAACAATAGGATCGCAAACAAGAGCGACGCGAATTAGTTCATGCGTGTTACAACAGATGTTGCTCCATCATATTTTGTTGATCCGGTGACCAGCAAGGGAAGCGTGTGGTGTCTGGATAGTGGGTGCTCTTCCCATATGAGCAATAACCTGGCCAGATCAACCTAGTGGAGTAACAGTTTTTCAGAAACTGTGATGTTAGTCGTCAAGTTGTTAGAACCTACCGAAGCGAACTCCTCCATCTCTGTCGTGGTAACTTCCCTGTATTGCCCATCCATACCCAAATGCGGACTATTGTAATGCACCGAAACCACTTTTTACCTATTCTGTCCCTACGAATAGCGAGAGTATAAGTTTTACGTTCTCTGGAGGTTTCGATTTTTTGATCAGATTCAAAGAAAATATGTTTTCAAAAACTTAACAAGAAAGCATTACAAAAAAAATTCTTTAGAAGCATTGTGCTTACAAAAGCATTAAAGTGTAAAATATCTTACAATTTAGAGGTAGCGACGCTTAAAAAATATAGATTGGTATAATTTAAAAAAATGAAAAGCATACAGGAAAATTTGCTTGTGTCATGCCTGTTCATCAAGGCGTAGATGTCTTGTACACGTACTCAGTGCATTTAGTACTATCCCAACAAAAGCTGGTATTCCTGGTCAGAAATTCTCCCATACGGTGAGTTTCCGCAGACAAGAATATGTTTCCTATTAACATGTTGGTCTACCAACTGAATCCACTACTATATATTATTGCAGCACAATATTTAGGATTTTTCACAACTTATCAAGCTTCTTGTTTTAATTGCCACCAAACAAGGAACTTAGCCGCACAATGCCTTTCACCTAACACAAACTTCTTCACTACCTTCTAAGTGATTTAGCACTTTACGCACACTCATACAAAGTACATTTCTTTTGTTTTCATTCTGTAGGATTATCCTGGCCTGCGAACACGGAGACACCACGTCAATGGTTTAGCACTTTACACACATTCGTACAAATTACATTTTTGTTACATATTCTGTAGGATTATAATTCATTAAATTCTTTTAATTTATTTCTTTAAACACACACACACACACACACATTTTGTTTCACATGTACGCTGGAGTTTACGGGATCCCAGGAATATGCTTTAAATTTGAAATGTTTAAATAAACGTAAAAATATATAATAGTTTAGTATAGACCTAAATGTATTTTTTATTTAAGTTTCATCAGATTTCATATCTCGTAATATAAGTAAATCCTGAACATTTTAATCATTTAATGTAAGTTTTTATGTGAACGTAATTTATGAAGAAATGAATAAAATATACTCTTATCTCATTATGTCCTTTACGAGACCAACAGTAGTATTTCACTTTGATTAACCCGTAATTGGTGATGTGGTGGTTGTTAGTACCCCAGCCTTGGGTAGATACTGAACCAGCGAGGAGCGGATACGCGAAGGCGCCCTAACGTCTGGATACCTCCAACCAAGTCAATTGTTCTGCGAACCAAGCGGTGGTCACATTTTCAAAGGGGAGCGGAACCTTGTTCTTGTTTTTGCTGAAATTTGAGATATAGGCAATCCCCACCTCACCGATTACGAAAATATTTATCCCGTGTTTTCTTTTTTTAAATTTCACAACACTATGTATCTTTCCAGGAATATTATTAGGGAAGATTGCTTGGTGTTCACTTGAATTAGTTACGTGGAAACACAATCCACCAACTTTATTTCAGATCCATTATAGCTGGCCTGTGCAACAAGATGAATTCAATGGACACTGCCCCGGAGAAAGCCCCAGTCGCTGCCGCAGAAACTTCCTCCCTTTACCCTCCTTCTCAGTTGCTTCCCTTTTGTTTCCCCTCTGCTGGAAGACGAAGCACTGCCCCTTTGGGAACTTAGCTTCCCAAATCAGATTCCTATATTACGCGTGACCTCGGAGGCCACCTTATTTATTGTAGCCGCACAGTCGCGTATTAAGCAACCTTACAAAGAAACGAAAGCCGCGCCAGTTTAAAGCGAAAATCTAACTTTTCCCCTGCGAGTGATACGCTCTCAATTTATGCTCTGCCAATGGCACGCTCGTACGGATAACAAAAAATCTCTTTCTAAAGTCTTGCTATTTTCTACCAGAAATATGTAGATTTTTGTCGTAGAAAATATCAAGACTTTAAATACAGATTTTTTGTTATCCGCACGAGCGAAATTTAAGCTTTGAGAGAAATTAATTCTTTGAGAAAATAAATATATTGAGCCTTATCTAAAGAAAGTTTTTTTTTGCGTTGCATTATTATTATTATTATTATTATTTTATCATTATTATTATTATTTTTATCATCATTTTTAATATTATCATTTTTATTATTAATATTATTATTATTATTATTTTTATCATTATTATTTTTATCATCATTTTTAATATTATTTTTATTATTAATATTATTATTATTATTATTATTATTATTATCATTTAACTACTAAATTTTTAATTGTTGGGAAGGGATTCTGAAACTCAAGAAAGCGTTTGCTAATGATTTTCTCCCCCATACGTCAAATTCCCTTTCACAATATATGCTACATTTAAAAACTGATTTGCTTGCAATTCGTTTTAAATGAAATAATTTCACAACTTTTTAATCAAGAAATCAATATTTTTTGCAATTTTGTCCAATATTGGGAAAATTAATCATTTAATACAATTAAAATGTAAATACTGAAAGTAAAGCAATAAATGAATTCAGTATAATAATTGCACAGAAAAAAATTGTGGATGTCCGAAAGCCTCGGCTCAGAGGAGAACAACCGTGCCTTCTACACATTTCCCTTCCACATGCTGACTACGTCTTGCCGTTTGCAAAGAACACGTTTGAAAAGGTCACTAGATAAACTAAAATTTGTAAATTTTATTACAATACATTGCTCGGTTTTCCGGGCGTATTTACGTGCAGTATTGATATTTAAATGCATTTCCCAATTATTTAGTTCACCACTCTGCAACTACTTATTTAAATGAATATACTAACAATATATTGTGTGAATGTTAAATACTAGTCCACTTTTAGTTTCAGACTATAAAAGTATTTTAATTTAATACTCAAACTTAATTTTTGGAAACTATGGAGGGTGTCTTCTATATTAACGTTTTTATTTGTTTTTCCACACACCTCAACATTGCAAGCTTTTATGCACGTAAACACAGTCAAACAGCCTATTAATATGCGTATTGATTCATTAAATTCTAATCCTTCTGTCTTTCACTTCACTTCTCGATCAGCCGGCGACAGTGTCCTCCAAGAAATTCCGTCGCCGCAGCTATGACTGTGTGGCTACGTCCCTGATGACAGCACAGTAGTAAGACAGCCCGCGAGGAAGAAATTGTGCCCCTCACTGATTTACAGGCATTTTCATTCATTTAAAAAAAAGACTAACCTCTAGAATAACAGAAAACCCGAATCATGGTGAATCCAATGTGAAAAGCTCGATTGTTACCAGTCCTACAGCACCGCTGTAGTATCAGTGAGGTGAATCCCACCTATTTTTATAATTCTCTTAAGAATATGGGTATTAACAGTTTTAAGAAAAACCAACGTTAACAAACTATAACTAAATTAATCTAAATAGTGTTCGTTAATATCTTAATTTCGTTAAAAAATTCATGCTTTGTTTGTAATAAACTAGATTGGAGTCAACCCAGAGATACCATGCAAGGTTAATGTCAATAGAATTAATGCTTGTTAGTATCGCGCTTGCATGCTAGTTCTTCAATACGTACCCGCAACCAACAGCAAGAATGCAGGGGAGCACTAGTTATGGAGTCCCCGTCTAGTTTTAATTCTTTCCACTCCGTATTTTGGTTAATTTATTCGAACTTTAGACAGTATTTTAGCACTCATAGAGCTTTCAAATTTCAGGAAGTTCTGAAACAAAGTGCAAATTGTGAGAATGTAACAGTTAGAGAATGTAACAGAATGAGTAGTTCACCGTGAAACATTGAAGCAATACAACAATTACAGTAGTAAGCCCATTGAGCCCATTACTTTTTAAGAGTTTCAAGGCTGACGAGTGCGAAGCAGAACGAATCGTTGCCCTCGCTTTCGAGTTCATTTCATCCGTCAATGCAAAGAAAACTTCCAAACAAGCCAAAGTATCCCCGTTGAAGACAGTCATTATAAAATATAGCAGTTTCTCCACTATAGAATAAGAAAATTGCATGAAGGGCTACGACAAAGAAAATGGAGATAACAGGATAATTTGAGTTCCTTTTCAACAATCTCTTTCGTCTTAGGTTTATTAAAAGCTCCTCCGAATGATTATGTTTCGTGGTTTAGTATTCAAGGACATTGATATTCAATTATCTCTCAAGTGCGAATGTGTAGAAGACCGCTTAACGATAAATTTGCGATGCAAATTTATTACCTCATAAAAAAATTCCTTTCAACATTCGGAACTGAAATTCTTTCCCGAGAACCCCATGAGCAATTGAAATAAATTTTCGCTATTGCGGACAAGGTTATTATTTCGAAAATGAATGAACGACGCTGCACTACTTCAATAATTTTTTTAAGAAAACAATACCATAATGGAAATTTCTCAAAAAGCTTTGTAGATTTCATTGCAACTATAAGTAAGAAATCAAAAATTTACATATTATAAATAAATATTAAAGTAAATTCAAATAGACTATATAAATTGCCGAGGAAATAATTATTTTAAAATCAACACAAAAAATTGAAACGTAAAATAAATTACACGCGAGGAATGATACACCGAGCCTTTGGTTTCTGTGGGGCAGAAAGTTTGAACAGCAAAGAGGAGTTTATTCCCTTCTATAAAACAAAATGCTTTAATTTAAATCAGAAAATACATAAATATCTCTATTTGTAGAACGACTGTTGTTGCACAGACATTAAATATTTAGTTGGATTCCATTCTCTAATTCTACTACTTCTTCCAAATTATATATTCACTCAATATTCACTCAATTCACGTGGTAATAAAAAAGTGATCTTGGCTGTGCGGGTGAAGCCGCGTTGAAAGCTGTATTGCCGACGTTTGGACCATCTTTTTGTGGTCTTCCTCAGTGCTCGTCAGGACTGGAAGGGTATGGACCAACTCTGAGGAAGACCACAAAAAGATGGTCGAAATGTCGTCAACACAGCCTTCGATGCGACGTTTCTCAGACTTCACGACTTCACTGGCAATTAATTCTACACTATTAGTACCCTTTCCAGCACAATCACAAAGTGAAAATGATATTGGAACCAGAAATATAAAACAGGATTTTTCAATAGTGCCCAATTGCTGCAATCACACGAAAAAAAACATTTCCAGGCGGAAATAGGTCTATTTCAACAGTCACTCCACAAATTAAATCCAAAGCCCGCTTTCCATTAGAAATTCCATTACTTGTGAGATTAAAGTTTTGTTAGAAAAAATTTTAAAAAACCGCTAGTTGCATTCATCAAAACATAATTCAACTATATATGGTAAAAATCTGAGAAGTTTGAAGCTCAAAAAAAACTTAAGTTGGACGTAGGCAGATCTATTACACGTGAGAGGAATTTTTGTTATAGAATTTTAATAAAGCCCCTAGTTGCTCTCTCAAATATATATTTCAAATGTACATGGTTAAAGAATGATCTATGATTTCGAATCTCAAGAGAACGTGAGCGAGAAACACATGAAAACGCACCATAAATGTCGCTAGTCACCAAACTCACCTCAGTTGTGTGGCCTAGAACAACCGCTCGCCACCGCCGTGTTCACAGGAAATGACGCGGTCCCATGATCCTCGCCGCAGCAAAGCGACGCCCCAACTCGATTTTTCTCGATACAGTCCGATCGCAGAGCAAATCGGCGGAAAGAGAGTAAACGCCCGGACTATTCAAATTATTCTATTTAGGTAGGATGGAATAATTGAAGTCATCATTGTCTATTTAGATTAATTGATACACTCGCCTTTCCACGGGTTCACCTTCATCATTACCCTAAAAACAAACAAATAAATGCAAACTCTTAGAAAGAATAAACAAGAAGTTAAAATAAATGTATGTATTTGTCGTTACTGGGTCAGGTTTCCGAGTTCCCCGGCCAGTTACTGATGTCCCTCTTGTCTGGTCCTAATTTAATTCTCGTGCTTAAAGATAAGAGCGACATGAGGCGAACATGACGTATTCTCTTCACCGTAACTAGCACGATCCGCCTGATTGAGATTTTCTTCGTCACACAGCTACAGAAACAGGGACGACTTTAAAGGAAAGGTACAACTATATTTTTGCCTCGACCGGAAATCAAACCCGGGGACCACAGCACGGGATGCTAGTACGCAGCCCATAAGCCATCCCAGAGGGTGAATACAAATAATAGAATTAATACAACTAATGAAATTAACATAAGTATTTTTAAAATTGTTTTTCAATAAAAAAGGGGGTTTAATACAAATAATGAAATGAAAATTAAGACATGTTTTAAAATCAATTTCAAATGAAATTTCAAAACCTAAAATAGAATAAGTTGAATTGCTCTCAATAAATATAAGATAGCAGGGATGGCTTTATTATTTTTTATAACATCTATTTAATTTGCATTTTCTTCTTCCCGAACATTCGGTAAATACAATTGTACATAATTTTCTGACCTGTAAAGAAATATTCCATTAATGATTCGTTCTAATTAATATTTTTAAATAGTTGCCCAATCAAAACATTGAACTACTTTACAATTATTATAACAATAATACAAATACAAACACGCTTACATTGGAATGAGCACTGTGACAATATTAAGATAGTTTAATCTACAATATTAATCACTACAAAATTTTATTATTTGTATCTGTGGTTTAAGTCAAGAGGATTGAAGTTCTGAATATTGTGTCGAGAGAACAGTCCTTAACTTGTAGTTTAAACCATTGTGTCAGTCTTTGTCAAAGGCCTGCGCAACGTCTAAGAAAATTGCAGAACAAATATTTTTCTCTTCCAATTACTTTTCAATGGCGTTGTGAAGTGTATAATCAGTGCACCTGATCTATTGTGAAGTGTGTTGTTCTTAATCCGACCTCATCTTCTGGTATTGATTTTTTGTCCTCAATAATTGGTTTTATTCTTTTACGAAATAACTTCTCAAAAAGTTTAGCCAAATTAGGTAACAGTGAGTTCTGTCTGTCTAACGTAGCGTGTAGCGAGATGTGATTTCCCTGATTTCAGTATCATAGTTCCTTTACTTTCCAAAATCTGGGAATATATTTCTATTTAAATGCAAGATTAATAAGATTTGCCAATTTTAATATTCCCTTTCTCGACAATTCCCTTAGGACTTCTGCTGTTGCTAAATTTAATACTGAAGCTTTTTTAAGTTTCAGATTTTGTATTTCTTGTCGTACTTCAAATTGGGACGGGGGTTGTAACTTCGTAATCTTCCTGGCTACTTCGATATCAATGAAATATTTCTGCTTTTTCTTGTTTCTCCTCATAAAGCTGAAATATTTTTTCTCGTTGCTTTGAAAATGTATCCGTTTGTACGTTTCTTCTATCCCATTTGCTATTATTTGTCCTAATTGGAGAAGTTCAAATTATATGTCTTGTTATTTTTCTTAATGCCTTCCAGAGAGAACAATTTGTGTTTTTATCAATTTTTCCTAGCCGACTTCTCAATATGTTTTTTTTTCAGATAGTTATTTATTTTTCTTATTAGTCTTTCATGAAACGTGGATATTTACTTTTTATTCTATCCATTGGACCGCACGATTGTTAACTAATGCTGGTTTGTTTTCTTTTGTCAATCAGTCACAAACAGATGAAGAATGAATGATCTGAATTTAAGTGCATCGTTCTAAATACTATCTATTACAACTGGAATTTTAGGTGGGTCGGTTGGCCAGTACGTACGTTTACCAGTTGACAGAGCTTCATCAAGCACTATTATGGAACTTAAAAATTCTTTACATTATGTTGTTGTTAATCTGGAATACTAATGGAATTTTTGGCATTAAAATCTCCAGCTACTATAAATCTGTCTCTCAATTGACTAAGAAATTGTAGATAATCATGATTATTTTATGAATATTTTGGAGGACAATAGATTCCATATATTTTAACGGATTGCTTGGTATTACTTGGCTTTAACGCATGCGATGGTATCGATATTTCTTTTGTTTTGTATTTAACTTCTTCATAATGGAGTATATTTTCTTTGATTATCACTTCGCTTCCTTCTCTAGCAGGATTGTTTCTATGTACAGACGTAAATCTTTTATAATCTCTAAACTTAATGAATGTTTCCTTGATGAAATGTTATAGATATCAAAAAAATCCATTTTCTCAAGATCAAGGATTGCTTCCAATTCATGTTTATGCCCAAACAGGCTCTTGGAGTTCCATTATATGATTTCAAGTGTCCTTTTTTAAGTTTTAGGTACAGCTCCTTTGGGGTGGTACTCTAGATTCTTTAATCTCTCCTCTAGGGTAATGATCATAGACTCTAGATTATTGTGCTTTGCTCTTGTATGACTTCTAATATCTTATTCATAATATAATACTGTTGTTTTTTATCAGCTTCTCTTGGGTCTGTAGTTACTTGTGCATACGTTCTGATCTCTCGTCTATTACCATTTTTATATTTTTTATCATTATTTTTTTTCTTAGGGCTTGTATCCAGCCGACAGCCGGTTGCCCTTTACGTTCCGAAGGGACGCATATTCGACCATACACTAGACAAACACTTGCGGGCTCCTCTGATCTGGGGTCAGCAGAACGCGAGGCCCTCCGCGACACCACATACACAAAGTCAAGGGACAAACAGCCATGCCCAAAGCGGGACTCGAACCCGCGACCCTTCGGACCGAAGCGCTGAGCCACCTCGGCCATCCAGGTCGGCTCATTATTTTCTTTCACAATTTTTTTCATGTCTAGAATAATCTAATGTTTGGGGATTTTTTTCATTTTTTCATCTCTATAATTCTTTTGATAGTGACCATCCCCTATAACTCGCTGGATCGACATTCCCAAATGTTCACATTTTGTTTTAATGTTGCATTGTTTAGAACGGTGTTAACCTGCGTAGCTTTTGCATCTCGGATCAGAATTACAATTATTTTGAGTAAAAGCTTGTCATGTTTTACATCTATGGTTTTTACCAGCGTATATTACTTTCTGTGGTGTTTACCTGAACATTTCTTTTAATCTGGTGTTTACCTGCGCATTTTACGCATCATGAATCAGAATTACAAAACTTTTGAGTATAAATAAAAGCTTATCATATTTTACATCTTAGAATCAATATTGACCGCTTAAATATCGTACTAGGACAATTGTATTGAAACGAATCTGGCCCAAGTCGAATACCGCAAAAATCAACAGTCGCGGGGCAAATTTTCACACATGTCATGACAAAAAAGAAATGGGAGAAAATCTCCATTTCTCCAAAATTATGAAAAATATTTCCATTTTCATGGTACAGTTACAAATGTTCCTCTACTATATAGGGGTAGTGGGGGTAATAGTCCCTCTTTGGTTTTCAAAATAAATCAGAGTGCATTGTTTCTATGAAGAAGTATGAGCTTCAATTTCAGAAATTAGTTATTAAGCTTGTGTTTACACCACAAAATAACATCATTGAAATTGCATCAGAAAATGCAAACATTTGCCACATTTGCCCAATAACTGTGCCCTTTAGAGACGTTTCCCTGAAACTCGAGTTTTGGAGAGTTCGAAAATAATGGTCACTTTTGACCCGCGGTACATTCTAAACTATTTGATCTACAGTGCTGATATTTACACTACTCATTATCAGTACATGCCTCTTTATCTACAAATTTATATAGAATTTTAAATCCACAACAAGCAGTGAAACCCAGCGACGTCCTAGAATGCATTTTCTTCGTAAGGGGGAGGGACGATGTTTTCACGTATGTTAATCGCGAATGACTCGCAAACGAAAATTGTGAAAGAAATTTCATTTGCGCCAATGTATTATCCACAGAGAATCTCTTATACTGCGCCCTGGTAGCGAAAGAGTTGATAAATCCTGTTTCTACATGAAGTAAATTACTTCCTCTAACGCGCAGTAGGAGTTTTGGATCTTTGACGGCAAAACAAGTCTGTCCATATGTGGCCAACTCTAACGCCTAAGACGATTTTCTCTAAATATGATATTCACCAATCGATATTGTGGCCTTTCACTTATTTTAGGAATACTATATGACGAGGTTATATCAATTTCTAACCTCGCGTATTCACCAAATATGTGACCGCTCCCTACTCTGGGATACAAATGAACGGATCACTCTAATAACTTAATGTTACTACTTGACCTTTGACCTGGTAAATCAATGTCACATCAAAATTTAGGAAGATTTTCTTATGTCCTGATCGTCCTACAGGAGTGGGTTCGTCTTTTATCCTCCTTTTGAATATTAAAATAAATACAGGCAAGTTAACTTTTAACTTTAACAAAGTTTTGATATATTCTACGAAATTTTCTGATACAATTTCGTTAAAAATTTACACATTATCTAGAAATTCATATTACTTGCTGTAGTGATCAGCAATTATCTAAATATTGATCAACTGCAGTTGTACTTTTTCTATTTGTAAAATACTTTGAATGACCCAATATAATCTTTCCCTTTTACACAAACATAATGACATACCTTTATACAATTCACAAAAAAACATCAAATCACATACACTGCTGAAACAAAATTTACATGTGCAATATACACTTTGTATATACCTTTTAAATAAACTGGTACAATGAATGAGATCCCTTTAATAAGCGGTTTTACTGTCACGCAACTTATTAACCTTTTTACTATTTAATTAAAAACAATTTATATCATGAATTGCAGAAATGAATATTCATTAGAAGAACAAGTATAGTAGTTAAACAAAAGAATTAAAAGAATGAATTTTACACCTTTTTGCATGAACAATTTATCTGATTTCTCGTTACGATGGATAAATACGGAAAAGTTACGCTTAATAGCCGATAATTTAAATGCCTGACTATCTCTGTCTGGGCGTGAGGTGAATTCTATATATTCTTATGCGTGATTTCCCCTCCTCTCAACTGTTCTTTTAAAAGGGATTTTGTCGAAGTTTTAAAATCTGGTCTTTTTGACTCACGACGTCGGCGCGATGACACGTTCCTGCCACTCCAGACGACGGCGATGGTCCCGTTGCGTCCAAGGTCGAATTAGCCTCTTGCGTCGTGAAAAACCGTCCCTCGTCGATTTGTTGCACGCCGACCTCGCGAAGTAACACAGATCGCCGGCTGTCTCCAACGAATATACGTTATTCCTTACTTGGAATGTCCAAGCAAAATATAACTTGCAATAAAAAAAAACAAAAAAAACGAAAATGGTAGCAGAGCTTGGTGATAATTTGTTGAATCTCCTCTCGTTCAGTATCAGATCTCACACCGCAAAACAGTTCTGGTCCGTTCCTTCCGAAGGTTCACAGCAGAAATAATAAGTTTTTCCCTGCGGTGCTGATCGCGCCGTCATAAATTCTTCAAGGCGATTCCTGATTGGATGTTGATTTCTACTACATAAGTGCGTTCAGAACTTTTACTCAGACTCTGATACAGAATATCCTCTCTTGCAGGCGCACCCCCTTGTACAGCGGTACTATTACTGCTTGGGTCGTAGTTTAACGTTGTCGCGCGCTATTTAAACAATGTAATCGACTTATGAGTGGTTACAATATGAATGAACTCGAAGCTTTGGGAGTTTCAAACGCATATTTGATTTTTGAGGATACTTTACACGAAGTCTTGAAAACATTTTCAAAATTTTCTCAAATCTTTTCCAAAAGGTTTTTGATTATTTTGTCCTCAGATGGAGTAAGGCCTGCAACAGGCTACAACGAGGAATGTGTTGCCAGAAATGTGCGACGAGAAATGCGGAAAGAGGCCGGCGTGATCGCGTCCACACGCTATAAAAGAGGCATTCGATGTCTCGAAATGCCATAATCGAGGGATTCGATACCACTGTATACTTTTTAGATTAGTTATATATAGTTAGTTTAGTTATTATTATACTGTGCGTCCTGCATAGCGGGCTTTACGAAAATGAGATTAGCTGAGCTCCAGTTGTCTCATTTGATGCTTATTTGAACAACTCACCACGAACGATGCTGCGATAAGGAAAAGGCAATAGTCAGATGATGCAGAGTCCGAAGAAAAGAAAATAGTAATGCTTCATTTAAAGTGTAAACAACGACTCCGAAGCATATGGGCATTCGCTTTCGCGAAGAAAAAGGCTAATCCCACTTTAGAATAGGAGAAATAACCATAGTTCCGATAGTTCAGGAGGTCTGCGATGCACTATGGACTTATTTACTGCACTTCCCACAGCCAGTTGTGGCTTTGCAGTAGCAGAGATTTTGAGGCAGGTGATGGGAAATATGTGAGTATAAGAAACCCCATGAAAAGTGGATCTCAATTCTTTAATTATAAAAAAAACATTTTCCATAATTCTATTTGCAGTTGTTGATGCTGATTAGACGTTTTCTGTTGTGGACATTGGCTCCTATGGTAAATTAAGTGATGGACATGTCTTTAATGAAAGCATGTTTGGAAAGGCCTTGAGAAGTTATAAAGTTGATATTCCAGAACCATACATATTAGAAGGTTGTAAGGGCAGTTTTCCATATGTAATTATAGGAGATGAGGCATTTCCCCATCTAGAGAATTTAATGTCACCATTTCCTAAGACCCAGTTGGAGAGCACTGAAACAAAATTTAACTGTAGGCTCTCTAGAGCCAGGAGATTAGTAGAAAGTGCTTTTGGTATATTAGCAGCAAAGTGGAGGGTGTTCTTAAAACCATTCGAATGCGATGTGAAAACTGTGGACAAAATTGTTAAAGCAACAGTAGTTTTACACAACTACCTTAGAACTCAAAAGAAGAGTAATAGTGTATAACATGATTAGAATAATTTTATAGAAGAGGAACATTTTAAAAAACCAAATGACCAGTTCATGCCATAAAAAGATAGTGGTTATAATCCTAAAAAAAACATTCAAAACTAGGGAGAAATATATGAATTATTTTTGTTCTCAAGGAAGTATTCCATGGCAAATAGATGCAAGTAGGAAATGTCATTTCAAAATGATTTTTGTATTTTATCAGTACTTAATTTTTGAATTGTAGAATATTTTGCTTAAATATTGCTTGCATCGCTTGTACATGCTCAGTATTATTGGCAATATTTTTCTTAAAAGAATTCTTAAAACTGATTAATTAAGCATAAATATTTTTAAAAAATAAACCAATAACCATTTCTAAAATTAAATTTAGAATTTAAACAAAAGTGTTTCTTGATATTAATTAACCATCTTTTATGAATTCATAGTTATTGATTACAAATAGTGTACAACTTTCACTTAAAGTCAAAAGGTGTTATCTTTAAGCTTGAACTTCATATTGTGAAACTATAACTTTTTATATTGTTTATCTGTTTTATCTGTTTGTTTCAATTTTTGATGAGACATTAATGTAATAATAATTCAGCGTTTCCCCAGTAGCTTTTATTTATCCATTCACTTACATTAGTGACATAAAGGGAATGGTCAGAGGCACCCTCTCCTAAATCCAACTGAGTCTCTGCCTCTTGCACTGTTAAAAATAGTATATTTTTAATTTGTGTCTGGTATGTTACGGCAATTTTTTTGTTTATTATTATAAAATTTAGAAAAGCACGTGATCAGCAACATTTGAAAAACTACAGATTTTCCTTTCCGATTTATAGAAAACTTATTTGCAAAGGTAAACCAACAGGAGATTTGAATGTTCTGCATTGCTAACAAAGTAGTAACTCAACCTAAGCTCTACTACCACTACAAGTAAAAGAATAGCTCAACAAAACGTGCCCTTAGTCAAGCTTCATTTTTGTCTAGAAGCAAATCAAGGGGCCATCTCAGCATTTGCTGGATCAGGGGAACTGGGCAAAAACCTGATCGAGATGGGGGTCTTTGACCCAAAAGCTGAAATACATTACTTATTACAAGGGAGCGGACTTTCTTGTAATAAAAATAGCAAAATATGTACATATATACGTACTTATTTTTTCAAAAATATGTAAGAAAAAACAGGAAATATGTGAAATAAATATTCTTTATAATGTTTACAATTCCATTCTTCAAGCGTTTTCCGAGCAGAGTACATTGCCGATCAGAGCTTTACATGGATTCAGAGAGGCTGAATGAAAGTTTTACATCTACAGAAGCAATTATTCGCTAGTTTCATCCGAAACATATAATACTTTCGTATTATATACAATGTTGTTTACGAAGATCCGGAGCTCAAGTAAATAGTACCGTGTAGCCTGTGATAGAAGGGGGGTGGAAAGGAAGCATATTCCCACCCCAACTCCAGAAAAGCGATAAGACAATTATCTGATTTTTTTATCGAGTGACGCATGGGGTCTATGAAACACAAGTAAGCATGTGGTTGAAGTTCCTTCTGCTTCACATACTACATCCGCTCATCGTTGATCCCGACTACGCTGTTTTCAAGAAGCAGTGGGGCGGGGGAGATAAGTTTGGAAATTAATAGCGATTGTCCGGTGTTAATACAAGCGCATTACGTATTTTTGAAGTTTTTCAGTAACTAAGTAAGTTTTCAAGTCACATATTTCGAACATCACAAGTGAAATGTTCATTTTCGACCTATAAATATATTTAAATGTAACGAAATATGTAGCTATAGATAAAATATGTAAAAATATGTAATTATACCAAAATATGTTAAAATATGAAAAAATGTTTCCAATTAGTCCAGAATGTCGTGTTAAGTGTAAAAAATATTAGTGAATGAAGGTATTTTGTCCCAGTAAAAATTTGTATTTACATGAAAAGCCGTTTCTTACTTCCTACAGTAATATTAAGATTTTTTTAAATTATACAATAAAAATGTAAACTAATTCATTATATATCATTCGTTTGTTAAAATAACTATTATTTTTCTTTCTGATGATCCGTAGAGTCATTGTAGAAAAGAAGGCGGCTGTCTTTGCGCCGCCCCCCCTTCCACTCACCAGGCGTGGGCAGCTCGCGAGCGCGTGCGAACGCCATCTAGGAGCTGTGAGGAGAACGAGCGAACGAGCGTAGCGATCTCTCTGGACGACGGGAGAAACGAGAGGGACGCAGGCGATGCAAAAGCATTGAGAGGAACAACTGACAGACGAAAAGAAGCTGGTGGGTTCTAACGGATGATGAGAGCAGGTGGGTAAACACAATGAAAGCCAAAATAAATAAGCAGTATGTGTTTATTTCATATTGCAATACAACTTCATTATATGTCCAGGTCTTCTAGAATTCAGTGGGAAATATAGTTATTCAAATTATCGTTCTCCATGATGACGCTGCAAGAAGTGTTATTCCTTGACGAAGGACATGATGAGGTATCAGAGCCCAAATTTATTGCTGATTTCCTTTGGAAAAATATTTTATTACATCGTAGCGAATACTTTTGTTAACAATCCTTACAAAAACGCTCATTTTTTCTGTATTAAAAATTCAAGTGGTATTTGGCTTAGGGTATGGATCACAAAATTTTGGAAACGTACTCACTTCTCCCCATAGCGCGCAAGACAGTTTTTAACCGCTTTTGACATAAAATAAATCTATAAATAAATAAACAATGTACTTAGTGCATCAAACAGATGAAAAAAGTTTAACTGAATTCAACCTAAACAGAAAAAATATATCCCAAACGACTAAACAGTACTCACAAACTAGGGTTGCAAGAGAAAGGCACAGACTTCCTCGTACTAGTTTTGTAAAAAATCTATGAGCATTTTATGAGAATTTTATTAAAAGATATTTAGAAGTCGGGTTAGAGAAGTATTCCAGAACTCAAAAGAACAATAAAAGAGAATAATTACCCAGATGAAATTACGAACCATGTTGTTAAAAAAGAGAAAAATAAGCAATCGACGGCAACAAGCAAGAGCTCTGTAGCACAGCATTAAACCAAATTCAATAATATCACCCAACAACCCAAAAGAAATATAAGAAAAATTAAAAACGAATATATGAGTTTGAGTTGACATCTGATAAAAATACTAATTGTTCTCTCTGGAAGGCATCAAGAAAAATAACACGACCTGTAATTCGAACTCCTCCAATTAGGACAAAAGATAACAAATGGGATAGAAGAAACGTACAAACGGATACATTTTGTGAGCCACTATAAGAAATATTCGAGATTTATGAGGAGAAATAAAAATGAGAAATAATTAATAAAAATCGACGTAGCAAAGAAGATTACGGAATTATAACTCCCGTCCCAATCTGAAGTACAAAAAGAAGTACAAAATCTAAAACTTAAAAAAGCTCCGGGATTTCATTTAATAACAGCAGATGTCCTAAATGAATTGCCGAGAAAGGGAATAACAAAATTCGCAAATCTTATCAATTCTGCATTTAGATACAAATATATGCCCAGATTTTGGAAAGTGGAAGGAACTATGATATGGAAATCACGGAAAACTCCACATTTGGCTACATGCTACATTATACAGACAGTAATCAAAATCAATTGGCAATGACTTCAATGATTATACACACACTGATTATACACTTTACAACGGTATTGAAAAGTCATTGGAAGAGAAAAAGATTTGTTCTGTAATTTGCTTAGACGTTGCGCAGGCCATCGACAAAGTCTGACTGAAGAGTTTAAACTACAAGTTGAGGACTGTTCTCTCCAGACAATATTCAGAACTTCAATCCTCTTGGCCTAAGCCACAGATGTGAATGATACAATTTTGTACAAATTCATATTGTAGATTATATTATCTTCGTTTTGTCACAGTCCTCGTTGCTATGTATGCACGTTTGTATTCGTATTATTGTTATTGAATTTCTATTTTCTGTTTAAGCAAGTATTTAAAAATATTGATTAGAACGAATCATTAACGGAATATATCTTTATAGGTAAGAAATGTATGTACAAATATATTAACCGAATGTTCGGGAAGAACAAATTGCAAACAAAACAGATGTTATAAAACTAATTAAAGAAAGATTTTTTTCATAAATTTCCCAGTTGCAACTAGAGGACCGATGACTCCTTCCGCTGAGTGAACATTTCGTATCAGAACTAGAACCTTCAGCCGTGGCATGCAGATCTGCACATTTACTGCAGCGAGGAGGGTTCCCATACTTCTTATTCTTTTGACCGAATAACTGACAACCTCGACACCTCACTTGCTCGGGTCCCTGTCGACGCTCTTCCACCGTGATCATAATAATGAAGAGTTCTTTTAGTGCATATATTGCCCTGCTTTCTGATGATTTCGTAAGACTGACTACACAAAAGGGCCAATGATTACGATAAGAATCAATCATATTGATTACCGGTTATACAGGTAAATTTATTTTTGTAGTTCTTGAAATTTTTCTTTTTCACTACAGGATATTAGAACATTTCGTATGACAATATAAATAGTAGTTTTTGTCGACTCTCTTTAGGTAAGATAGTAGAAACCTTTCGTTGACAAAAGCTTACAAAATAAAGTAAATTCTTCAACTGTACTTGCTCTGATTGCACTACATGGTCCTCTGAATTTAGTAACTCAATTTCCCGGTTCAATATTTCCTTAATTCTTTGCAAACGTTCTATATGAACAGGTAGATCAATAATAATGATTTGGTTGTGAGGAAGGAGAATCGTTGTATGAGACACCTTGTTCTGGGCCAGGGTCGGGGTCAGGACCAAGAGTGGAAAATCTTTTGCCAATTGGGATATTGAATGAAAGCATACTTGCAATATAAGGCATGCCCGCTGGGACCCTGTAAAAACGAAGCTTGGTTATAGACTGCATCTTGAAATCAGGTGCGATTAGGTGAAGAAGAATGCGTTAGACTTATCTGAGGATTCGGTTGTGAATATCCCACTGGCGGTATGGGCAGCGGCGAGAAGGTTGAATTTGCAGGTAGTCTCGCTGCGAATCGCTGTGTTGCAGTTACCCCTGTCGTTGGAGATTGATGCGGCTCCGTGTAGGTTTGGTTTGGTTTTCTCGTGTTTCTGGGCGCGTTAACTAATTTGGTCATTAGTCCCGTTAGTATAGTGCATGTATTTTCTCGGAAGATGGCGGTGATCTTCCCCCCGCTGGATGGCGAGACTTGATGCAGACCTACCGTCTGCAAATGGGGTTTACCACTAACCAGAACTCTCTCACTAGCGAGGAACCGCCCAAGCAGAGACAAGCTCTAAGCTCCCGACCGGTCTTCCGGAATATATGGTAGTGTAGTGTATGTTAGTGTAAGTGTGTAAGGGTAAGGGGAAGAGGATAAGACAAGGAAGAGGAGAGGCCAATCACGCGCGGTCCGTGGCCCGTTTGGTAGGGTACTGCTCCGGCATTCGCTGGTGTTGATCGCAGAAACCACGGAAAACTACCGCTCAGAGCAGCCGGCCAGTAGAATTCTCCTCCAGTCAGTGACTTAATTATACCTAACTGAAATGCTGTGTCGAAAATCCTGTTGCCGTCCGGACTCGAACCTAGAACCTCCCGGTCAGAGGCGCTGCACTGACATCAGCTGATGCACTGAGCTACCGCTCCTGGTGGCTCCGTGCAATGAAAGTCGTTTAGTGCGTATAGAACAGATGACACTACATCTAACCAGGACGAAAATGATACAATCGCGATCTCTGCCGTTGTTGGATTAAACGTGAAATTTGGCAAAACTACATTCACTTCTACAAACTCGTATCTGGGGCGGTAGCTTACTGCATCGACTGATGTCACTGCAGCGTCTCTGAACGGGAGGTCTTAGGTTCGAGTCCTGACGGCAGCAGGATTTTCGACACTAACTTTTCAGCTTGGTCGAATTCGGTGGCTGTCTGGACGAGAAATTTTAGCTGCCGGCAGCTCTGATCAGTAGTTTTTCGTGATTCAGATAAACAGCAGGAAAAAGACGGAACAGTACCCCAACATACGGGCTACGGACCTCGCGCGATACTTCCTTCCCCTGCTTTGTCCTATCCCGATCCTTTACACACACACACACTTGCACTAACAATCACCACTTTACTTAATATTCCGGGAGGTCGGTTGGGCGCTTAGAGCTTGCCCCGGCTGTGGCGGTGCCCTGCTCGTGGGAGAGTCTTGGTTAGGGGGAAACCCCGCCAGCCGAAGGTAGGTCGGCGCGGGATCTCGCCATCCAGCGGGGGAACATCACCGCCATCTCACGAGGAAAAAACACGTGACACTACGGGACTAATGACCTACGCTGCTGACGCGCCCGAAATCACTAACAAACCCACTGAACACTCGTCCAATAAATTGGCACTAACTGAATCGCGAGGGCCCGTCCCCGAGGCGGCATCAGCTCATGCTGATGAAGGGGAGAGATAGGTTAACTGGTTCACTTTTTTAAATTTGTTTTAAAATGTAATTTACTTCATCTACACACGTGAAATTTCGCATTTCAGAGAGGCTTTCTCCTTACGTTGTGAAACAAACATCAGCGTGCCTTCAGTTTTTGTCAAATATGAAATGTTTTATACATGTGCAATGGGACTAGTTAATCTAACCGGTAAGGTTAAGTGGACCGCAAATTGAACTAAACTGTGAAAATAACATTTACGTTTTAATGAAAAAAATTCTTCTAGACATTTCCATAACCTTTTCTCACACATAAATGGAGAAAATCCTTAGTCAAGATTGTACTCTTCCAAATTCACGTCAAAAGAAAAATCATAGCGTTAAATATTTCCCTGCCGTCCTTCAGAAGGCATAGGGATTGTGTATGGCTGGATTTGTGTTTGTTGATTAGTGACTGGAGTTAGAATAATTTATATCTTGCTGGTTTAATTTTTTTGGGGGGTTGTGATGTCGGGGTTCAGGTGTTGGGTAGTCGTTAATTACTAGCGGATTGGGCTAAAATTTCTAAATTAAAATATTTCTGGTATTGTTTTCTTAGTATTGAGTGGAGTTTATCAGATGATTGCCAAAATTTTCATTTAATTTAAATGACTCTGAATTTAATTTATAGTTTCGTCAGAAAAGGGTTAGTTTTTCGAATATTTTGGCAAAAACGAGTAGTAAACTTATGAGTCGGTAACTTCACATTTTGAGAAGATGTTTGTTGAGCTTCTTTTGTGGGAAAGTTGTGCCCAGTTTGGCAGCCAAAAGTGCAATGTGAAGCTTGTCCTGCACCACGAACAACATGCCGAAGGAACCCAGAGGTTCACTTCATTATCTTTTCGTGTTTGTAAAAGACCACCAATGAATGTGGTCTAGCTACACAACTTGATTGAGGAAGTAGTTTAAAACTTACAGAAACAAGAATTATCTACTTTACAGCATTACAGATATTGATGAATTTACTGCAGTAAATTGTTTTACACGTATTTCTTCCCAAATTAAGGAGTCAGAAGGCATTACAAAGAAAGTTAAAAATAGTATTCTAAAATGCATTTTAATTGATTAAAATAGAAAAAAAAATTATTACGCAGGAAAAAACAATCACTTGCGGACAGGAAAAAAAATTTCATTGAGAAGCCTCACAATTTTTATACACAACCAGATGAGAATGTGTGTTTAATTATTTGTTATATTTCACAATCCCCTGTTGGATCTCACACCGTGCAGTGCAGTGTCATGCCCTCCACGCTTATTCCTTGCGTTACAGTCGCAGGAGATCCTGTACATTAGAAGAACGCGCAAGTTCAAACGGCGTCTTGTTCTTCCAATATCCACCCCAGGGCTTGAGGTCCCTCCTGGCGCCGGCCGCGAGGAGCGCGCGCACTGCTTTCTCATTGTTAGAGTACACCGCGTCGTGCAGAGGAGTCACTCCATACAAATCCCTCGCGTCGACGTCGGCGCCCGCGCGCAGTAGCAGCTCCACGCACCGCCCGCTCTGGTCGTAGCACGCAGCCCAGTGCAACGCTGAGACTCCATTGCCGTCAACAGCATTCGCATCGGCGCCTCGTTGCAGAAGAAGCGACACCACGTCCGCGTGCGCCTTCAAGCTTGCGTTATTTAAAGGAGTGTGACCACTTCCATTTATGTAATTGACATCAGCACCGGAGGCTATGAGGCTTCTTATGTCACTTATTCTTCCTTCGCCTGCCGCCTTACACAACTGCTCTCCCAGAGCAGAGGGAGAGGTTCGTGCCTTCTCCATCCTCAACAGCACCTCCCGCACCCGGAGCTCCACCCGCTGCCTCGCGCGTTCTTCCTCGTCGGCCGCTGCGCCCTGGTGGCCGGCGCCTGAGGAAGTGGGGGTGGAGGAGGGGGAGGGGGGCTCCTCCCCGCCGCCCGCTGCTGCCCCTCCCGTCGCCGGTGCTTCGCGGGCGCTGGCGGCGGTGGCAAGGGACGCACGTGGAGATCGGGGCTGCTCCAGTTGGCGCAACAGAGTTTCCACACGGGGCATGAAATTCTGCAACGCGCTTTGCAGGGAGGCCTCTATCTCATTGACACGGCCCTCCAGATGTTGCATAGCTCCTGCTTCTCCAGATCCCTCCAGGGCCGTCGTCCCCTCTTCCATGGCAGTCAACCTATCCTGAGTCTCTTGAAGGCGCTGTTCTAATGAGTGGATAGCGGCGTCCTTCTCCTGTATCTTCCGCTCCATCTCGCGCATCACAGCCGCTGCCCTCTCTTCCTGCAGGCGCAAAGCCTCCTGCACCTCGCGCGCCGTCTCCTGTTTTTGCAGGCGCAGGGCCTCCTGGACCTCCCGCGCCGCCTCCTGTTTCTGCAGGCGCAGGGCCTCCTGGACGTCGCGCTCCGCCTCCTGTTTCTGCAGGCGCAGGGCCTCCTGGACCTCGCGCGCCGCCTGCTGCTTCTGCAGGCGCAGGGCCTCCTGTAGCTGCGCCAGCCCCTGCGCCACCAGCTGGAAGGCGTCGCCGACGGCGTCCGCGCCATCTCGTGTGCTAATGGCACCAGTGCTTCTGCGACTAGCCATCTCCTTCAAGCACCTTCTGAAATTCATGAAATAAACCCCTTATTAAATCATATTGTTTTTTATTAAAACGACTATAACAGAAAAAAAATCAATTTTCTTTTGTTCAACATGCCAAATTGTTATTTTCTATCAGAAAAAGTATTACATTATACTCGTTATATATATATATATATATATATATATATATATATATGTGTGTGTGTGTGTGTGTGTGTGTGTGTGTGTGTGCAAGAAACATAGCCACTTAGGAGTTGCCAATAATCCGATTACGTTTAAATTGGTTGCGAATAATCAAATAATAGAACAAGTTGTAGTGATTGAATATTTAGGAACATCAATAACAAGCTTAGGGAAAACAGATAAAGAAATAAAAAAGCAAGTAGTAAGGTGTAATAAGATCACTGGATGCTTCAACTACTCAATATGGTATAATAAACATCTGTTACAGGACTCGAAGTTTAGAATATATCAAACAATAATTAGACCAATATGCAGAAGAAACAAGAAGTGAAACAAAACGCAACCAACAACAACTTGAGGTCGTTGAAATTAGAGTTGAGAAAAAAATTACAATTCACACTCTTCTGGATAAAGAAAGAAACAGAAACGTCAGGGAAGAGCGAAAAATTAAGCCCATTACGGTCTGGATAGCTAACCGAGGTAATTAATGGAATGATCATATTGCGAGAAGGCGGACAAAAGAATCTTGTAGATTGGTAGAGATGAATATCCGAGGGGAAGAACCGAAATTGACAGACCGAGGAGAAGATGGAAAGACCCATTAAAATTCTTGGAAAGGAACAAGTCTTAAGCCTGTTTTACACGGTCATTTTTTCATTATTTCTCGTCGATACTGACCACACTGGATGTAATTTGTACAAAAAAATTATGCATGCTTCATTTTTCCGTACAATTTCATTCAGTTTGACTACAGTATATATATCTGGAGCGTAGCGTGGGCACGTGTTGTTTCATTTTGAGTGTTGTTTGTGATATTGAATCTTTGCGTTCAGTGAACCCTCTCGCAAATATAGCCACAATACCTCACACGTCTTTCTATTCCTTATTCTGCAAATTCGTAACTACCTTATCATTCTTCCCGCTAATTTTATTCCGTAAATGCGATGTACAACTGTTAAACTTCAAGCGCTTTTTGCGGCGTTTGGAGGTAGTATTTTCATCACGATTACGTACAGACCAGAAATGAAGATGTAAAACGCTGGAATCACGTTCATCCAGTTTCGGTACGCATAGAACAGACCGTTCGTTTTCCATCCAGTTTCTGTACAGAATAATGAGAAAAAAGGATGTAAACATGACCGTGTAAAACAGGGTTTAGACTCTTCACGAAGATGTGCTACGGTTCTTGCATAGTTATGGTTGGGATGGAGGACAACATATGTTTTTTCATTCTATATGTGACTAAGAAACATTGCTTTGTAATCCATTTATGTTACTTATTACACCCATTACATTAAGTATCACTATTTTCTTGTAATTCGCCACTGCTATTCTCTACAATGGTTATGAACTAAGATAATATCAATTATGAAAGAATTCAGTCCTGGTATTAGAAGAATTGGTAACGACGATGAATTACGAGAAACTGATTTTGACGACTGAGTTCTAAAAATAGTAATTGTCTTTAGGAGTGTTACGCACTGAATCGCTATCGCGTGACAATTATGACACAGGGCGAATATATATGAAAGCTTCGCAGATAAAGAACAAAATTTGGAATTACGTCACAGGCATCT